>JAHFZB010001214.1:0-10660 GCA_036884735.1 Huso huso | reverse complement strand
CACAATTCAGTAACATGACCATAGCCACGATTCATCGACATGACCATAGCCACGATTCAGTAACACGACCATAGCCACGGTTGAGCAACATGGCCATTGCCACGATTCAGTAACATGACCATAGCCGCGGTTGAGTAACATGACCATAGCCACGATTCAGCGACATGACCTTAGCCATGATTCAATAACATGACCATAGCCACGATTCAGTAACATGACCATAGCCACAATTCAGCGACATGACCATAGCCACGATTCAGTAACACGACCATAGCCACAGATGAGTAACATGACCATAGCCACGATTCAATAACATGACCATAGCCACGATTCAGTAACATGACCATAGCCATGATTCAGAGACATGAACATAGCCACGATTCAGTTACATGACCATATGCTGTGAAAAGTCAGGAACTCTTAGAACGGAGCTGTTACACAGGGCCTGTTTAATAGTTTTAAAGGCTTCCTCTGTTTCTGAGGACCACTTTAACCGTACTGGAGCGGATTTTTTTATTAGGTCGGTTAGAGGCATGGCAATGGAGGAGAACTCGGGTACGAACCTCCGATAGTAGCCCGCTAAACCTAAAAAGGCTCTCACCTGTTTCTTATCTTTTGGGATGGGCCATTTTGTGTTTGCTTCTATTTTACTCGTTTGGGGTTTTACCGCCCCCTACCACAAACCCTCGGTATTGAGCTTCTTGTAAGCCCACAAAGCACTTTTCAGGGTTTGCTGTTAATGATGCTTCTCTTAAGGATTGAAGGACTATATCACGATGTCCTCAATGTAGGCTGACGCATATTGGGCATGAGGTCTTAAGATTTTGTCCATTAGCTGTTGGAACGTGGCGGGGGCGTCATGTAGACCAAACGGCATCACTTTATACTGGAACAATCCTAGGGGTGTGGCAAATGTTGTCTTTTCCCGTGATTCCTGGCTAAGAGGGATTTGCCAATACCCTTTCGTGAGGTCTAGGGTTTGTAAGACAGCAGGTTGTGGGAGACAGCAGGGAGGGGGTTAAAACCTCCCTGCGAGAGAAATCTGTGTGGAATGCACCTTTTTGTTTGATTTGTATTGCTAATTGATTTGTTTAATTGTTTTATTATTAATTATCATCCGCACCTGGGCGTTATTAGAAATTAGACCCAGGTGAGGAGTTTAAAAGGAGAGCAGGCAGTCTGCTCGAGGCTGCTGAGGAGAAGGAGGCAGAAAGGTGTGCTCTGCTTCCTGGCAGTCGGGAGTTAAAGAGTAAGTGCTGTATAAAACCAGTGTGTTTTGTAAGGACGGGGAAACAGCGTAGCTGTCCCGTGTTAGTCAGGGTGTTCCTGTGTGTTAGTTAGTGCTCGTACAGAGCTAGGTGTTTATTTTGTGTGTTTTGTTTTGTTTGTGCTTATTAAAAATAGCGCACCAGCGCTTAAAAATCCATATCAGTGTCCTGGGTCGTGGTTTTTAAAGGGGCAACGAACCCGAGAGTGGTGCAATCTTTTACATTTGGTGGCAGCGTGTGTGGGCGCCCCTACGACCCAAAAGATAATGGATTTAAAAGAGTTGATTGAAATGGTCAATCGGAACACTGCTGCTCAGAAAGAGCAGATAAAGAAGTGGAGACAGGAGTGGGGGCTACCTGATCCGGAGCCCACAGAGCTAGACCTGCTGCTCCAGAAGTGGGAGCAGGCATGGGTAACTCCGCAATCTCCCAAGCCAGAGGGGGAAGAGCTGTCGCTGCCAGAGTCCAGAGGGGAAGAGCTGCCGCTGCCAGAGCCCAGAAGGGAAGAGCCGCCGCTGTCCAGAGGGGAAGAGCCCAGAGCCCAGGGAAAGAGCCGCTGCCGGAGCCCAGGGGAAGAGCCGCCGCTGCCGGAGCCCAGAGGGGAGGAGCCGCCGCTTCCGGAGCCCAGGGGGGAGGAGGCGAAAAGCATACCTCCACCGCAGCCCCGACCACCACCCCTATGGTCCAGTCCGGTGTCGCTGCGTCCAGTTCCTCGCCCCTTGCTCCTGGACACCCTGTCGGTTGGCCGGGACCTCCCTTCACTTGACCTAGAGCCCAGGAGTCGGCAGAATCGGTCACAGTTCTCCACCTGGTCCCCTGTTCCGCTCCTCCCGGACACTAAGACGTCGCTGCGCTGCGCCCAGACGTCGCGTACGCTCCCCCTGGTCACTGCTTCGCTCCCCCTAGGTGACCGGACGTCGCTGCACTGGGTCCCAGCTGCAGACCTCTGCCCGCTGCTGCAGCCTCCAGTGCCCCGGTTGTCGTTCCGGTCGCCCCTGACAAACCGTTGGGGTCCCTCGTCGCCGGTGCGCGGTCCTTACCTGGCTGGGCCGGGACGTGGACCGATCCACCCTCAAGTCCGCCCGGGGAAGAGGGCGAAAAAGGACATTTGTGGACTCGAGGGTGGGTGGTTGTGTTTTAGGGGAGGAGGTGGCCGTCGATTGGCCTGTGTCTTGAAAAGACAAGGGGGGGGATATGTAAGACAGCGGGTTGTGGGAGACAGCAGGGAGGGGGTTAAAACCTCCCTGCGAGAGAAACCTGTGTGGAATGCACCTTTTTGTTTGATTTGTATTGCTAATTGATTTGTTTAATTGTTTTATTATTAATTATCATCCGCACCTGGGCGTTATTAGAAATTAGACCCAGGTGAGGAGTTTAAAAGGAGAGCAGGCAGTCTGCTCGAGGCTGCTGAGGAGAAGGAGGCAGAAAGGTGTGCTCTGCTTCCTGGCAGTCGGGAGTTAAAGAGTAAGTGCTGTATAAAACCAGTGTGTTTTGTAAGGACGGGGAAACAGCGTAGCTGTCCCGTGTTAGTCAGGGTGTTCCTGTGTGTTAGTTAGTGCTCGTACAGAGCTAGGTGTTTATTTTGTGTGTTTTGTTTTGTTTGTGCTTATAAAAAATACCGCACCAGCGCTTAAAAATCCATATCAGTGTCCTGGGTCGTGGTTTTTTAAAGGGGCAACGAACCCGAGAGTGGTGCAATCTTTTACAGGTTGTTAAGTATTTCGCTGACCCTAGTCTTTCTATTAACTCATCTACCCATGGCATCGGATATGAGTCAAACTTGGAGACCTGGTTCAATTGGCGAAAATCATTACAAAACCGCCAAGTTCCATTGGGTTTGGCCACCATCACGATCGGACTGTTCCACGGACTCGAGGACTCCTCGATGATGTCCAGTCTTTTCATGGCTTCAACCTCGCGAACGACTTCGTCCCGTTGGGCCTCCGGGATCCTGTAGGACCTAACCCAGACACACACCCCTGGGGGTTAGCACTAAGACCATAACCCTATCCCCAGGGTTGAACTGTCGTCGAGTCGCCGACTTATTATAGTGCCTGGCTTGGCGAGCTTGAGCGTCTATCATGTGGGCCTTCACTATGGGGGTTACTTTCTCTATTCGGTCTTGTATCCGTAAAATATAATCCACTACATTTCGGCCTGAGGATTTTTGAGCCTCCCAAGTCTCCTTAGCTATATCTAGGATTCCCCGTGGTTGTCTCCCATACAATAGCTCGAACGGGGAGAAACCTGTTGAAGACTGGGGCACTTCGCGAATAGCGAACATCAGATAAGGTCCCATCATATTAGAAGGTCCCAGTCCTTCCCATCCTTGCTAGCTACCTTCCTTAACATCGACTTAAGGGTCTTATTAAATCTCTCTACGAGCCCATCGGTCTGAGGATGGTAAACCGATGTTCTGATGGGCGTAATTTTAAGGGCTATACAGAAATCTTTCATTATTTGACTCACGAAAGGTGTACCTTGGTCCGTTAAGACTTCTTTAGGACTTCTTTAGGAATTATAGTTCGGGAAGTCGTGTTACGTAAAGGAATCGCTTCTGGGTATCGGGTAGCATAATCGAGAATCACCAAGATATATTCGTGACCTCTAGCGGACTTATTTATCGGTCCCATGAGGTCCATAGCTATTCTCTCGAATGGAACCTCGATAATGGGAAGAGGCTGAAGAGGAGCCCGCAGGGCCAGTTTGGGACTGGACAACTGGCATTCGGGACACGACCGACAATACCGATCTACCGCTTTCCTTATACCTAACCAATAGAACCTTTTCAGTATCCTTTGTAAAGTTTTTCTGAACCCAAGTGACCCCCAAACAAATGTGTATGTGCTAAGTACAAGACTTGGTTTTGATAAGTCATTCTTTATCACAAAATATTCCAAGTCTGGGTTTAATATCGTCATTCTTTATCACAAAATATTCAAGTTTATACTCATTTATACCATTCACCAAAACCACCTTTTCACGTATATTGACTAAAGTGGGATCCTGTTCTTGTTCTCTTGCAAAACCTTCACTTGGGAGCTGGAGGCTATCTCCCCATGCCCCGTCCCCCAGTAATTCCCCGGTCTCTATGAGAACCTCCCCGGTATCGGCAGCAATCTCCTGCTCACTACACTGTGTAGCTACGCCCTTACTGTTTCGTTTTCCCCTGGCCCCTAACAAACTCAGTCCTCCTATATCTCGCTCCTGACGCCGCTGTCGGCGCGTTTTCCGGGCTTTTACACATTGACTTTCCACATATAAATCGGGATCAGTGAACGGGAAAATGCTCAGAGGACTCTCCTGAGGTCCATTTTCTACCTCCGGGTTTATTTCAGGCTTTGCCAATGACCTGTTGAGTTGCACCAGGGACTTGAATCCCGGTATGTCTCTACCGAGAATTACTTAGTGGGGAAGACGGGGTACTATTCCAACTCGCAGTTCCATCATTTGGGCCCCCAGCTCAATGCTCACCACTGCCGTTGGATAGTGCTTAATATCCCCATGTATGCAAGTAATCCCCGTCTCGAGACCGTAATCTAATGGACGATCTGCCAATAACTCCGGCGTGACCAATGTAAGTGCACTTCCTGAATCGGTGAGAGCCTCTGCATATTTCCCATTTACCTTCACCTTTATTACATAAGGGTAAGACCCATCGGGTCGTCGAGGTACAATGATATTGCCACAAAAGTGTTCACCAACATTACATTCCATACTCTCGTTATTTTTACAGAATTTTGCTATATGCCCAAGCTCATTACATCTGAAACATCTAAAATTATTATAGCTCAATTCCTCTTTCCCCGCTGTCATGTCTGACCCCAGTCCCTTCACAGCCCTAGGCTGCTCTTCCTCCCCGGCATCGCCGGTTGCTTACCCGACCTCGGGTTGAATCATGGCCTCCAAGACTGTTGGCTCTGGTTCCCGGGTGTCAGGGTCCGGGGCTGTCGTGAGAGCTCTTCTGCAGCTAACTGCCGCTCCACAAGATCCACAAATTCATTGACGGTACCTGGGTTCCCTTGACCGACCCACTTCCTTAGGGCGGCCGGTAGGGACCTTAGGTACCGATCCATAACGAGGATCTCCACTACTTTTTCCGCGCTATTTTCTTCTGGGTTGAGCCATCTGGTAGCCAGATGAATCAAATCGAACATTTGTGACCTGGGTGGTACTCCTGGAACGTACCCCCAGGCATGATATTTCTGTGCCCGGACGGCTGGGGTCACTCCAGCGCAGGCAAGGATCTCGGCCTTTAGATGTTGGTAGTCTTCCGCTACACTTGGAGCAAGGTCGTGGTAAGCCTTCTGAGCCTCTCCTAAAAGAAACGGTGCAATGATTCCAGCCCACTTCTCGGTTGGCCAACCCTCCCGGGTAGCTATACGCTCTACATCGTCTTCCCGTGTCATCTTCTGTAACACGTGAGAGGGCCGTATCAAACTCACGTTAGGTTGCTGGAACAAAGGATTGTCCAAGCGTACTTTCAAGACTGCCACCTCCTGCCGGGCTACCTCAAGTTGCTGTGTTTGTACCCGGTTAGTCTCTTGCTGTACCCTTGCCATTTCTTGCTGGACAGCCGTTGCCGACACAAGTGCTTTAACCAGTGCATCTAGGTCCGCCATCTTGCTGTGTTAGAGTGGGTCCGACTGAAGTGTATTTTCGGTCGTAGGATCCCTCCGCTGCCACCAAATGTAAAAGAGTGGTAGTGTGGTGCTACTGGACACCGGTATTGTTCTTCACAGACTGGAGTGAACACGTCACTGATTCAGGTGAATAATTTTATTTACAATATTTACAACAAAACACACTTGTTTTATTGCGCTTATTTGCCCTGTACGGGCCACTAACTATCTCACTTCTTCTCCCCTCTCTATGCTACGGTGAGGCGACCAAAGGGTGACAGGCTTAGCCTGCAAATGTCCCAAGTCCACAAGACAGGTAAGCTGGGTTTGGGCTCCCTCTGGAGGAGCACACCAGGAACTCCGGTAAGTAACAGCTGGGGCTCCCTCTGGTGGAGTGAGCCAGGAACACAGGTGGGTAGTGGTTGGGCTCCCTCTGGTGGAGTGAGCCAGGAACACAGGTAAGTACCGGTTGGGCTCCCTCTGGTGGAGTGAGCCAGGAACACAGGTAAGTACAGGTTGGGCTCCCTCTGGTGGAGTGAGCCAGGAACACAGGTAAGTACCGGTTGGGCTTCCTCTGGTGGAGTGAGCCAGGAACACAGGTAAGTACAGGTTGGGCTCCCTCTGGTGGAGTGAGCCAGGAACACAGGTAAGTACCGGTTGGGCTTCCTCTGGTGGAGTGAGCCAGGAACACAGGTGAATAGTGGTTGGGCTCCCTCTGGTGGAGTGTGCCAGGAACACAGGTAAGTACCGGTTGGACTCCTTCAAATGATTATCTCCTGGAACACAGAAAAGAACAGCGCATCCTCTGCAAGAGGTTGCCTGGAAGACAGCAAGGGAAAGTCCACAATATGCAATAGTGTTCCAACTACAGCCAGGTTTCCGAACACCTACAAGTGAAGCTGAGTCCCTGCTTAACAGCAACGAGGTGTCGCTTTGTTTTCCTAACGTGACTGTATGGAAAGCCAGGAAGAAACAGCAATAATAAAATTATTACAACACCACGGTCTTGTGTTTGGCAGTTTTCCTTCAAACGTACTCCTGTATTGTCCAGGAATGGTTCCACAAACATGACAGTGAATTCAGCTTACTGCAGTGGCCTGCCCAGTCACCAGATCTCAATCCAATTGAGCATCTGTGGGATGAGATGGAACGAGCCATTCGGAGTAGAGATCCACTACCAGCCAACTTGACACAACTGTGGGAAGCATTGGAGTCAACATGGGCCAGCATCCCTGTGGGCAACTTTCGGCACCTTGTAGAGTCCATGCCCGACAAATTGAGGCTGTTCTGAGGGCAAAGGGGTGCAACTCAATATTAGGAAGGTGTTCCTAATGTTTTGTACACTCAGTGTATATATATATATATATATATATATATATATATATATATATATATATATATACATGTATGTATATATATATATATATATATATATATATATATATATATATATACAGCTCTGGAAAAAAATTAAAGACCACTGCAAAAATTATCAGTTTCTCTGGTTTTACTATTTATAGGTATGTGTTTGGGTAAAATGAACATTTTTGTTTTATTCTATAAACTACTGACAACATTTCTCCCAAATTCCAAATAAAAATATTGTCATTTAGAGCATTTATTTGCAGAAAATGACAACTGGTCAAAATAACAAAAAAAGATGCAGTGTTGTCAGACCTCGAATAATGCAAAGAAAATAAGTTCATATTCATTTTAAACAACACAATACTAATGTTTTAACTTAGGAAGAGTTCAGAAAGCAATATTTGGTGGAATAACCCTGATTTTCAAGCACAGCTTTCATGCGTCTTGGCATGCTCTCCACCAGTCTTTCACATTGATGTTGGGTGACTTTATGCCACTCCTGGCGCAAAAATTCAAGCAGCTCGGCTTTGTTTGATGGCTTGTGACCATCCATCTTCCTTTTGATCACATTCCAGAGGTTTTCAATGGGGTTCAGGTCTGGAGATTGGGCTGGCCATGACAGGGTCTTGATCTGGTGGTCCTCCATCCACACCTTGATTGACCTGGCTGTGTGGCATGGGCATTGTCCTGCTGGAAAAACCAATCCTCAGAGTTGGGGAACATTGTCAGAGCAGAAGGAAGCAAGTTTTCTTCCAGGACAACCTTGTACTTGGCTTGATTCATGCCAAAGCTGCCCGATTCCAGCCTTGCTGAAGCACCCCAGATCATCACCCCATCCTCCACCACATTTCACAGTGGGTGCGAGACACTGTGGCTTGTAGGCCTCTCCAGGTCTCCGTCTAACCATTAGACAACCAGGTGTTGGGCAAAGCTGAAAATTGGACTCATCTGGGGGTGCCTCAGCAAGGCTGGAATCGGGCAGATTTGTCTTTGTGAAGGACGCATGAATCAAGCCAAGTACAAGGTTGTCCTGGAAGAAAACTTGCTTCCTTCTGCTCTGACAATGTTCCCCAACTCTGAGGATTGGTTTTTCCAGCAGGACAATGCTCCATGCCACACAGCCAGGTCAATCAAAGTGTGGATGGAGGACCACCAGATCAAGACCCTGTCATGGCCAGCCCAATCTCCAGACCTGAACCCCATTGAAAACCTCTGGAATGTGATCAAAGGAAGATGGATGGTCACAAGCCATCAAACAAAGCCGAGCTGCTTGAATTTTTTTGCCAGGAGGGCATAAAGTCACCCAACATCAATGTGAAAGACTGGTGGAGCATGCCAAGACGCATGAAAGCTGTGCTTGAAAATCAGGGTTATTCCACCAAATATTGCTTTCTGAACTCTTCCTAAGTTAAAACATTAGTATTGTGTTGTTTAAAATGAATATGAACTTATTTTCTTTGCATTATTCGAGGTCTGACAACACTGCATCTTTTTTTATTTTTTGACCAGTTGTCATTTTCTGCAAATAAATGCTCTAAATGACAATATTTTTATTTGGAATTTGGGAGAAATGTTGTCAGTAGTTTATAGAATAAAACAAAAATGTTCATTTTACCCAAACACATACCTATAAATAGTAAAACCAGAGAAACTGATAATTTTGCAGTGGTCTCTTAATTTTTCCCAGAGCTGTATATATATATATATATATATATATATATATATATATATATATATATATATATATAATGTGTGTGTGTTACTTTAACTTATATCTATATACATTAGAAACATTTGTTAGTGTCCGCTGAAATTACTTAAATCACATTTTTTTTAAAAATGTGATTTATTTTCAAATACTTGTAAAAGTTATAATTAATGTTTTTTAATTAACGATGACATTGCTACAGGGTGTAAACACTGGTTACTTACCACTACAGCTAGTTATAACAAAGATCTCTGTTACATAACGGTAAAAATGCCAATTAGGCCTACACACTTTTTCAACTATCTTTGTTTGCTAACTTTTATCTTTGCAATCCTAACTATCGCCATAGACTTAGGTACTTTGGGCAATCAAAAATGCTAATTTACCGAAAACAATGGAAAAATGGATATATTGTTTTCCACTTAAAAGTAACATAAAGATTCAGGTTAGCATGCGGTACATCCAAAGTTACACCAATGATTTAACTTTCATTTTTATAATTATTATTCATTTGATTACATCGTTTAAGTTGTACAATTTTGCATAAAAATATATACACTTTTTATATATTAAATGTGTATTCATTTCTAATCTGTGGTTAATTAATTATATATATATATATATATATATATATATATATATATATATATATATATATATATACAGTATATACAGAGCGAGCTGTGAAAAAAGCAAGGGTTTCATCATCTCCAGGGGCCTAATGGAGTTCCGTACAGAGTGTACAAGAGTGCTTCAGGAATTCTACGAATCCTGTGGAAATTGATGAAAGTGGAATGGGAAAAACAGGTTGTACCAAGAGCATGGCGCCGAGCAGGTGGAGTCTTTATACCTAAAGAAAAAGATTCTACAAGCATCAGTCAGTTTCGCCCTATTTCCCTATTAAACATAGAAGGCAAGATTTTCTTCAGCATTATTGCTCAGAGATTGTCAACTTACCTATTAAAGAACTGCTTCATTGACACTTCAATACAAAAGCGGGCATTCCAGGTTTCCCAGGATGCTTAGAACACATCAATGTGATCTGGCAACAAATTCAATCAGCTAAAAAGGAGAGGAAGGAGCTCCATGTGACATTCCTGGATTTGGCTAATGCATATGGTTCAGTGCCACATTAACTTCTTTGGGCAGCATTTGATTTTTTCAGTGTACAGATGACAATAACAAATTTAGTGAAAGCCTACTTTGGAGATTTGCAATTTAGTTTTTCAACTTCAGAATTCAGCACTACATGGCAATGCCTAGAAGTTGGAATAATGGCAGGATGCACCATTTCCCCACTGGCTTTTACCATGGCAATGGAAGTAATCATTAGGGCATCAAAATGGGTAGTGGGAGCAGAGCGCTTGGCTTCTGGAATGCGACTACCACCAATTCGAGCATACATGGATGACATGACAACCATGACTACAACAATAGCCTGCATTAATCGGTTATTGGGCAAATTAACCAATAACATTGAATGGGCATGAATGCAATTCAAGCCCACTAAATTAAGGAGCATCTCTATAATTAAAGGTAAAGTAGTAGATAAAACGTTCTTCATTAATGGTGAGGCAATACCAACAGTGTCTGAGAAGCCAGTGACAGGGACGACGGGGATCTAAAGGACACAGTTTGTGTGGGAGAAGTTAGACAACAAGCAGTGGAAGGGTTGAAGAGCATAGACAGCTGCGCTC
>JAHFZB010001213.1:0-10774 GCA_036884735.1 Huso huso | reverse complement strand
TATGACTAAACCACTGCAGAGTATCCTGGGGCAATTTAAGACACAAACGGTCGTAAGGTACTGGGGTGGCTGAAAGAAAGGACTGAACGGGCTGTGAAGGATCTACAGAACAAGAATAAAACAAAAGAACTTCTACACATCTTTCAGTGGCTCTATGAAACTCAGAATGCATTATTAATAAGAGACTCGATTAGAGAGCTGACAAAGCTGGAGTTTACAAACACAACTTTAAGCCCCTGACTGTGCAGTGCTGGGATACGTCCTCAGCCAAGGTGGAGCTGTCAAAGTTGATCTGTCAAGGACACGTCTCACAAAGGAGTGTATGAACAGACTGGGTCCAGCTTTCCACCGCTGTCACACACTCAGGTGAGTAATACAGTCTCTCTCTCTCTGTCTCTCTCACTGCACTGTGGTCACACACTCAGGTGAATAATAGTCTGTCTCTCTCTCTATCTCTCTCTCTCTGCACTGTGGTCACACACCAGGTGAGTAATACAGTCTCTCTCTCTCACTGCACTGTGGTCAGACAGTAACTAAATAATTGCATCTACACTAAAGCTTCTGATATCATTAGAGTCGTGGTGCTCAGAATAAATGTTTGTGACTGGGTATACCGGTCAAGAAGGAAACATGCACAATGTTGACATGAACAATGAACACACATACACCTTAGACACAAAGAAACATTTAATCAGTAGCAGTATTTTATCAAGTCCACAAATATTAAACAGAAATCAGAAAAGTCAGAAAGTAAATCTCATATAGTTTCTAAACATAAAACACAAGTCAAAGCCCTCACTCCGCATTCATGCAGCTAGCAGGGCCAGTGAAACATGACACCGCCCTATACACTCACCCAGCAGCAGCAGCACGCAGGCTGTGAAGTATCTACTGTTCTCTAACACACGCACCCACACACACGCACACCACGCATACACACAGCCTAAACTGAAATGGTGCAGACAATCTTAGAATATATCATAGCAAATAGCTTAAGGATATAGCAAGTTTACTTTTTTAAAATAAATTCTTCATACCACAATGAGGTAGATTACTTCTAGTTACTTCAAGTTTCACAAAAAGTTATTTCACACATAAAGGTGTGCAAACTAAATAATTATTAGTTCAATTCTATGTGAATGTGTTACAATTAATTACTTTAGTTCCATGAAAGGAAAATGTAACTGGAATTGTACTCAACGATTCCTTAGACTTTTTGGTCTGCTGGTTTGGAAACTCAGTCTGTTGAAGTGTCCAGTACAAAAAAGCTCTCCTCTCAGCAACAAAGTCTTCAGTCCCACGTTGGATCAAACTCGCAACAAAGCTTAACTCGATAGAATCAACAAACGGCTGCACAAAGTCTTCAGTCCTCGGTATAGGATCCACAACAGCACCCGTCCCTCTGTCCTCTTCTCTGAATCTTTAGCTATGCCGGTAGCAGGGCACAGTTTTTTTGGATACTGTGGTTTTAGGTGTGTACAGCAGACCCAGACGGGTTTGTCTGATAGAAGTCTCACATTTCATATTCCTTTGTGGGCATGAATGGGAAGCCAGTGTGCTTAATTTGTAAGCAACGTGTGTGTGTTGTGAAATAATACAGCATTGAAAGACACGGTGAAGCAAACCATGGCAAGAAATATGATAAATATACAGGAAAGTTACATGAAGATGAATACTCTGAATTAACACAGTCACTGAAAAGCAGCAATCGACATTTACTAATGCTTGTAGCATAACTGATGCTGTTGATCTGCTCACAAAAAATAGGTGTTTTCTTAAAACCATTTTCTGCTGGAGAGTTTTTGAAGAAATTCTGCTGAAACAGTGTGTCCTGAGAAGCGTCAAGCTTTCTCCATCATGAATATCAACAAATCAAAATGGAATTCTTAATTCAACTCGATTCTCAAGCTCAGTCATTTGCTCCAGACGCTGATGCGCTGGTTCAAGCAGAGGTCTCAGGTATCAGGAAGCAGCAGGAACAGTCACTCATATTCTTTGTCTATCTTTTGGTGAGTGCTAAATAAAAAATGGATCCATATCTGTTTATATTTTGCAATTTTTGTTAATGCTGGGATGAACACGTAATTTTCATGTTTGGATATTTGTTCAAGATTTAGATACTTGTTCAGATATTCATTTTCAAAATGTTATCAAAGCCATTATATGTAACACTGTATTAAAGTTGAAAACTATTCCAGAGGTGAGAAAGGCCTTACTTTACAGTTGTGAATTAACTACAAAACAAAGAAAGCAATACAGTAGTCAAAACTTGTGTTTATTTGTCTTGTGTGTAAGTAGACAATGCATTTTTTAATAATGCCTGCCATTGTTGTGTCTTCGCAAGAAACAAAATGGCCATAGACACGTTTCCATAAAGTAATAACATTAGTTCCCTTTCAAGTATGAAATGTATTCCATTACAGAATGGGTTAACCTATTGTGCCCAATTCACTGAACACTCTACCAAAGCTGCGTCTTACACCTGTGATGTCAGCACACCTGTCTCCACCCCCACAGGAGACAAACCTGCGTGCAGGACGGGACTCAGGGCCATTTTCTATTTCAGCCTTTTCAGCTGCACAGAGAGTGACTCAGCTTTGAAAGAGTGAAAATTTGCTGTCTTTGAACAGAAGCAGTCTGATAAGCCTGTCTTATTTTATTTCTGCTTGTTCTTTCCCTTGAGATAAACCACTGAGTCTGTTTTTGCGGCCTCCCTGGCCAGCGGCAGCAGCAGGCTTGCCTGCTCCTGCACCCGCAGATCAGCGCATACATTATTAATATTATTTATTCTCTCTTTTCTACCTTAACCCGGCTGGAGTTTTATTAGTCTTGTTTTTTACAAGCATATTGTGAATTTAAAATACGTTGAAATATGTATTGTGGTTTTTTCCCGTGCTGCCAGCCTCCTGACAGGCACTGTGTTAGCTCTCAGGCTGCACAGACTAACTTATGGGATGTTGCTCAACAGTTAGAGAGCTTTTGCTCTGCTGCCCATGCCACGATAGCGGGCAGCTTCAGCACAGCGTTGTGAAGGCTTGTCAGTGGGAGAGATCTGTAAGCAGGCGCTCTCAAGTTCTTGCATTGCATCCCTGTGTTGCTGCCTTGGTCACGCGCAGTTTGCTTAGGCCCTGCCAGTACCAACCCCACACCATACCGTACTCATGCCTCTGTACACCATACCACACAGTGCACTGTACCGCATCGCGCCTCACACCATACCTAACAGTGCACCGCACCGCACGCGCCTCTGTACACCGTGACGCACATGCACCGCACCGTACCGCGCCTCTGTGCACCATACCGCACAGTGCACCGCACCGTACCGTGCCTCTGTACACCGTACCACACATGCACCGCACCGTACCGTGCCTCTGTACACCAAACTGCACTGTGCACCGCACCATACCAAACCGCACCACACCATACCGCACCATACCGCACAGTGCACCGCACCAAACCGCATGCACCGCACCATACCGCACCTGCACCGCATGCGCACCACACCAAACCGCACTGCACCCGCACTATAACGCACCGCACAGTGCACCGCACCGCGCCTCTGTACACCATACCACACAGTGCACCGCACTGCGCCTCTGTACATCATACCACACAGTGCACCGCACCATACCGCACAGTGCACCGCACCATACCGTGCACCACACCATACCGCACAGTGCACTGCACCGTACCATGCCTCTGTACACCATACCGCACCGCACTGTAGTACACCATGCACCTCACCGCGCCTCTGTACACCGTGCCGACATGCACCGCACCAGCGCCTCTGTGCACCATACCGCGACTGCGGTGTAGTACACCATGCACCGCACCGCGTTCCATGCACTATACCGCACCGCACAGGACCGCACTATACCACGCCTGCATCCCCTCGGCAGCACTGCAGTACACTGTACCGCGTATAACTTGCCGTATTGCAATGTACATCGCATCAGATTCATTCAGTGCCGCACCGCATTGTGTTAACACCCGTGTGCATTACTAGAGTCTTGCTGCAACGATGCATGGGTTCCATTCTTGCAGAGAAGCCTATCCCTTCAGAGGATAACGCCATCAATGCATCTGTCAGCAGATAGTGCTCCAGTTGAAAACGAAAAGAGGCAGAAGCCCCTCGCGTCTTCGCATCGCCTTCTAGAAGGACCTCAATGTCCCCTAATGCCCCTGTCCACCATGATGACCTGTTATATCGGGTCCACGACACGGAAGAGTTGGGGCTTGGCTTTTTTTGGCCACTTTCCTCCTGTCGCAGCATCCATTGCTTCCCTTGTACAAAGCACACATCTGGCAGTCCTCTCCAAAGATGTGTCATGCCTTAACAAACAATGCAAGGTCACAGAGGCAATGTTAAAAAGGCCCACGCAGGCAGAAGCTCTAGCTACCTGGCTGGGTAACTACACGAGCACCCTGGTGGCTTAGTAGTTGAAGCTTGTGCAGAGCTTGTCGTGAATCACAGGCCCCCAGAGGATGCTAAAGGAGCTGAACCTGGTCACTGACCATCTGCTGCAGCTGTCTAAATATAATGGACAGTCTCTCTCTGCTGAGGCCTCAGAGCACTGTTAGCTGCTTGATGGCAGCTTTGCCTCTCCTCCTGCATCAGTGCCTGATGGGGACAAGGCCTCCTTTTGGATGCCCCAGTCACACCAGGCCATATGTTCAGTCCAGCCAGTTGGACAAACATTTGCTGAGCTCCCAGAAGGCGCTTTGCTGCCCAGAAAGGCTCCTCCTGCCAGGAATCAAATGGTGCCTTGGTGTCCAAGGGCTCAGCAGCCCCAGACTCAGCGGCCGACAGTGCCTGCAGGTTGGCTCCCACCATAGGGACGGCCAGACACAAAGGGGGCAACGCCACCAATTCCGCTGACCGCCTTATGCACAGAAGGCAACGGTGAAAACCACCAATGGCTAGCAGCAGCCCTAGGGTTTGCTGCCACAGGTCCAGGGGTCCGATTCACAAAGCTGGCTTAAGTCTAAGACTGGTCATAAGTCAGACTCACGAACCAGTCTTAACGGAATTTTGGTCTTAACTAAGGTCTTCATTTTAAGACTACCCTGAAGGAAGCTTAAGTCCAGATCTGCCATTGAAACAACTTTTTTTTTCTGCCATGGCTCGACAGGTGATAGTTTACGATTTATTTGATGATCATCCAGATGACAATTGCCCCAAGCGTGTTTTTGTAGACAGGGGAACCACGTTGTAAGTTTTAGCGACTGAACTGAGAAGCCGGTACTGTTTTAATAGACGGTCAACTGAAACCCAACAAATATTTTACATACCGATCTATCTCCATCAGCTAACCAAGCAATGCAATTCCAGCTTTGTTGCAGGTGATTTGAAGCAATGCAATTCCAGCTTTGTTGCAGGTGATTTTTTTTTTATTACAGTATTGAATATGTTATTGGATGTAGATCATACCATTAACATTATAACTATAATTAGGGCTGTAAATCTATGTTTAATTTATAACAAGCAGCACTAAATGCACGGCTTGAGAGGAATGAAGACTTCATTAGCAGAGGTAGAAACATACAAAGTAATACCAGCTCTGTTGTAGTTTTGTGTTTGTTATCTATAACTTTTTTTAAAAAATTTTAAGTACTAGATTAGCAAAAATCTTCAACCTGTGTATCCTCTTTTGTTTGTCCTATTATTGTTTCTTCACCTGTTTTCCCATCTGCCTGGCTACTCCATTACCGGAAACTATATCCTATTTCTAAAAGTGCTTGCATCCACTCATTAAAAACCAAGAACGTCTTTCTAAAGAGATACACATCTAAAAGCAAATAGAAAGATAGACAGATAAACATTATTTTAAATATACTTTATTAATAGATATTCCAACTACAATACACAAAAATGACATAACATTCTGCATTGTTTTTATTTCACTGTAATTACATGTGATATATATATATATATATATATATATATATATATCTAGGTTCTATGTGTATATATCATGTGTGTGTGTGTGTGTGTGTGTGTGTGTGTGTGTGTGTGTGTGTGTGTGTGTGCGCGCTAAGGGTGAAACCCGGTGGTCTAGTTTTGCCCGGGCCAATCTAGTTTTGCCAAGGGCTTGAGGGCAAATCCTGAACTTAGTACTTTTTTTCGGCTCTCACCCGGGCGAATCTAGATGGGCCCAGAACTTGAAAGACGACTAGGCATAACCCGTTTTTCAACATTTTTCACTGAATTTCGGGGCTAGCCCGGGCGAGTCTAGTTTCGTCCAACGCTTCAATATTTATGCTGGGCCAATCTAGTTTTGGCTATGCCACTTATTTGGCGAGTAGTTTTGCATTTCTACACTCTACACTGTCTCCAAAAAGTTAAGTCAAAAAGCCTCACTGCTTTTTTTCATGCGACGTCAGTGAGAGGGACACTTAGTGTCTAAAGGGCGGAGGCTGTTTACAGCAGAGACAAAAGCAGAAACAAAACATCACAGAAACTTGTTTAGAGCGAATAAAAAAGAGGAAACCCTGTCAATCTGATGTATTTGAAGATTTATTCTGTCTCATGTGTTTTAATATGTATGTTTCTACAACATTTATAAATCAAGAAATGAGTGGATATAAGCAGATACTATTCAATGAACTAAATGTATCAGGTACTTTTATTTTCCTTATTACTGATCAGTAACTTATTTTATTTATAAATATTTATTTTGAGAAATAATAAATTGAGAGTAGTGTCCATTATTGCTTATAAAGACCTTGAGAATAATGTATGATGTCATTGCAATCACTCAGGTGCAACAATGTCTTGTAATCTGCCAAAACATCAATATTTTTCAACAAAACCTTCAGGAAATAATGTAAGGTCCCTCTGGTCATATAATAACGTGTTTTTATACATGTATCTCTAAGCAGAATACGTAATAAAAATTACTTAACTTAAAATAAAATAAACAAAAAACTAAATATTGTGTTGAAAAAAAGCGAAACGTATATATGGTTTCTGCAGTATTTTAAAATGTTCACCATTTGCAAGATGCTACTGTAAAAAAGATTTTTGGTGATTTGTTTATAGGAAGAGAGTCAACTACAGTCCCACAGAAAAATGCGTGGTCCTGAAAGAGTTAAAAAGTTAATTGTACCAAAAACAAAACGAAAAATGGCCATTCAAAATTGTAATCCAATAGCAACTGAAAGAAGAAAAAAAAAAAAAAAAATTGATCTCACCCAGTTCTACTGTTCGTCCACGGTGATGAAACTTCTTAATAGAGCTGCAATGTTCTTTTAATCCATGCTTGAAAAAAAAAATCGCACCAGCGATTGACAACAGTGCGTTCAAACCAAAACCAAAGAAATATAGAAAGAGAACACGGCTAGCAAAAAGAAAGCATCAAAGAAAACAAAATATTGAACTTACTACTGAAGACAAAACAACAAACGTTAGTAAAGCTGAGTAAAAGATAGTGTCCATGAAAAGACTGAATATCTAATCCTAAACAAAGGAAACTACATCTTGAAAATCAATAGACATTACTAAAACCCAGACTAACGAAATAGATAAAGAAAATAAACTTAACCAACGGTTCCAAAAGAACGGCAAGTCCTCCGAGCACTAGATGTTTTAAATTACCCGCTACCAGTCAGGAAACGAGACCTGTATATAAAAAAAAAAAAAAATAAGCAGCTGAAAGGGGACAGCATTGCAAAAAAAGCGTAGCAGTAATTCCAAATGCAAAAAATTAAGCAAGGCATTCTTCTAGTCAAATAACTACTGCTGACCACGTTGTAATATATACTAAAATATCTGAGAATTTCAAATAAAAATATTTTTTAAATCGATGTAAGATTATCCCAATATTGTGCCGACCCATAAAACAATAACGGCGAGGTTGGAAAAAAAATCGTGATGCAGCTGTTCATATAAAACTTTCAAAGTAAAACTCGTGGACCCCATTCCCCAATCTTCCCATAGGTGGAAGGCTTTTTTCACTTGAAATTGATCTGTAAGCTTTTGGACCGAACAGCGGTTTTGTGTTTAGTACAGTTTTATTTGTATGTTGAACTACTGCACTACAGTAAAGGACCCTGAGACACACTTCAAACAGGTAGGCCAGGCATCTTTACAAATGTAATGTAAAGTTTTGTGAATACGTGAATTTGAATACTTTACGTTTAGTATTACTTGACCATATACAATTAACTGCACAAGGCAATCATTATATTAATTACTTAATATATTACTTGATTGTGTGTTAGTTTAACATTTAAAATAGGACTTGTGGCAATGTTTGGGAGGTTTATATACACTAGTACAGTATGTAGAGGAGAGTGGCGTTTGATTCCAGTACTCGGAAATTGTAATGTTCAAGTACTCGTCTCGAAAGCAACAATAGATCTCAAAATCCCACCCTACTATCAAAGACTGCAAACAGTAAATCTCTGAGGCAGGCTTTTAATATCAGTCACAGTGCTCTTTTAAAATTCCCAAATATTGTGCTATTTTATCGCTGGTAATTACCTTTTCCAGAAGTGAAAGCATGTCTAACTTTTTTTTTTCAATTGTAAGCATGCGGCTAGCCTAGGACAGGTCCAAAATATGGATCAATGAGGCTGGAGCCTGCTTACATCTGTCACATGTAGGATCAATATTAGGATAAATGTTTGTCAATTTAGTTTTGGACATGTGGATGCGATGAACGATTTTTAATTGAATCGAGCGTGACGTGCACAAATAAGTGTACTTAAAATAAGAGAGTCTCAAATGTCGCCTGTAAATTAAAGCCAAGGTCCAGCTCCCAGGCAGCCCTTATAGTAGTTATTGAAGGACAAATGTAATGAAAAAATAGAATTGTAAATTATAGAAATCATACCCCCCCACATTGAGGATTAAGTTTAAGAAGAGAATCGATGGGGATTCAACAGGTAAATAGAGGAAATGAGTCACCTTACTACGTGCAAAGTGTCGAATCTGCAAGTACCGAAAGAAGTGTGGATTTGGAATATTACATTTGAGAAAGTTGCTCAATAGAAGCAAAATTATCATCAATATACAGAACTTTCACAAATTTCAGACCCTTACCATGCCATGCTTGGAAGGAAAAAACATTCAGAGAGGGTGCAAAATTATGATTCATAGCAATGGAGAGAAACATAGATTGAGCCTGAAAACCAAAATTCTGTCTAAACTGGGCCCAAATCTTAAGGGAATGTTTTACTAAAGAATTATAACAAACTGTGTGAAGGAAAGAGGCAGTAGGAACATATCAATGCTGGTAAAGGTGTAGGCTGACAGAGGCAGCTTCAATCAGTAGCCAGGCAGGCCCTGTCTGCTGTAGATGATGGTGGAGCCAGTATGTGATACAAACGAATATTAGCTGACCAATAATAACATTGAAAGTTGGGCAAGGCCAATCCTCCCAACCGTTTAGGCCTTGCGGGTTTTTCTTATTCCATATAAAAGATGAGATTAGTGTATCCAGCGTCTTGAAAAAAGATTTAGGAATAAAAATAGGAATACACTGGAAAAGATATAAGAATTTAGGTAGCACATTCATTTGAACTGAATTAATGCGGCCAGCAATCTTTAATATGTTCCAGTAAGGCGGTGAAATTAGATTTAGAGATCTACATTGGACCATATTAAAGAAATTCCTAGAAATGTAAATTTATCATAAGTAATTTTGAAAGGCAAATCAGCAAATTGACAATGTGTTGCAGGAGGATTGATTGGAAATAATTCACTTTTATGTAAATTGAGTTTGTATCCAGAAAATTTACCAAATTGGTCCAGGGTAGACAGAACATGAGGAAGGGATGTAGAAGGGTCAGATAAATAAAAGAAGGAGATCAACAGCATACAGATGAAACAGAGCAGCTTTTAGCATTCACCAATTAAAAAGGGGGCCCCAGATAAACACCCAAATTACTGTCCTATATTCACAACTCTTGAAATATTTTAACAGAAAAGTTGTCTGCCAGCGGAACACCAAGGTCACACACACTGATTCTGAACTTTATGAATATGTTTAATGTACCACTTAATGCAGTAACTGCATGAAGAAATGAATAGGACCTGGTTAACCTCAATGAAATTAAACAATTAGGCACAAAAACAATTGATTTCAGAGTTTCTTTGTATTGGTACTTTAAAGCAGGTCAGTAACCATTAAAAGTTTAACAGCAGTTCTCTCAATAATTACTCTCAGCACCACCTCTTTCAATTTAGCATGTGATCACACTTGTACAACCAAATAAAAAAAAAAATACACAGTAATACTAAACTAGACATTTAGAGTAGCTAATAACATCCAGACATTGCAAGTTGTAAAACATCAAAACAATGTCCTTTGTATCCAAGCGGAGAAAAACCCTGGTAAGCTCCTTAGGTAAACCGAACAATCCACAAACATGTCTTGAATATAATAAAATGAACAAAAACAAAAAAAAGCAAAAAAATAGTCAGATCAAAAACACAACCCATCAGTGTTACTGAAGCCAGTAACCACAAATAAAAGAAAAAACCACCGGATCTCACCCGATGTTGAACTTGGAAATCATGAGATGAATCGCTGTATTTTAAACTCTAGCAGGTCCCGCCGCTGCATCACTCCAGAACAGGGAAGAAAAAAAACAGCTCCTGCATCCATTAGCCAGCCCATATGCTTCACTGTAGCGTCATGATAGTATTCATTTAACAAAAAAAACTGTGTACAAAAACCTATCACAATAATCACACGCCTTACTTAAAGCAACCCGACTAAAAACTATTATAAACTCCCCACATGGCAACTATTTAAGAACAGAACAC
>JAHFZB010001212.1:0-10797 GCA_036884735.1 Huso huso | reverse complement strand
ACTCCTGCTCTCTCCCTTTCGTATCTCTTCCACTGCGCATCCGTTGCGCTTCCTCTTATCAATCTCAGCTCCCAGTCTAACAGTTCTTTAAGCTCCTTGCCACAGAACTTTCTCATTACATATTCCTCAGATTTCCTCAATAACCGACCTTCCTCAACTCTTCTTGACTCAGTCTCTGAATCTCCTCTCTTTTTCTTCTTCTCCTCATCACTCTCCACCCGTTCAGCCCAGCTTGAACCGGCTGGACCTGCGCTTGCACTCTCCTCCTTTCCAATTCCAGCTCGGTCTTTCCGCTTCTTCTGCCCTTCACTCTGTGCTGCCTCCATCGCCTCACTCTCTTGAACCTTGTCCGCCCCACCATCACCTTGATACATACCACCACCACTCTTACCCGCACTTCCACCAACTTTCACATCACCACCTTTCAAACCACTGCCACTCTTATCCACTCCACCATCATCCCCACTCACCCCAGCATGTTTGTTTCTCACCCCAACACCCTCCCCTCCCACACCACCATCATCATCCTCATTCACCTCCGCCCCTTTCTTTCTTGCACCACCATCCTCATCCTTATTCACCCCACCACCAGTCTCTTTTCGCTTTTCAGCCTCCTCCATTCGATCAGCCCAGTCTTTCTTTTGTTCCTTCCCAGACTCTATCCCAGGCTCCCTCACTCCCGCTTCATCTGCTGTCCTTTTCTCCGCAGGCTGTCTCTGCTGCTTCCCCTTCACAGACTCGTTCCCCTTCCCGGATTCAGCCGATGGCACTGTAGCTGGTTTCTCCGCAGTCATCTTCTCTCCACCTTTATCCTCTGCACCTTTCTTTCCAGACACCTCCATACTTTCCACTCCGTCCACTCCATCACTGCTGTCCTCCTCATCACCACTTTCCTCCTCACCGCTCCCCACACCAGCAGCCCCAGCATAGCTTTTGGCCCTGTGGACACTTTTGACAAACAAATGATTAACACTCCCACACAAATTACACTTTCTCTTTTCTTTGCAGTCTTTCGTGTTATGCCCCTTTTGATTACAGTTCCTGCAGAACAAGTCCTTACACTCTTCAGCCTTGTGTCCCATTTCATTACATTTCCTGCAGACTTCAGGCTGTCCAAAATAAAACAAAAATCCTCTATTCGATCCAATCGAGAAGGAGGAAGGCGGATGCCTCACCCCCTCATACCCCTTTTCACTAGGGCGGAACCTCGTCCACACTCTCCAAGTGCCGTTCCACATCTTGAACTCATCCAAGCATTTCTCTGGCGGCCTAACCACATTAACATATTGTCCCAAAAAAGTAGACACATCCTCTGCAGGCACAAACGGGTTGTACATATGCACATTCACAGCTCTTACTTCTTGTCTAAAAAGCGCTTCCAAAACAAAAAAACACAAAGACCTCTTATCTTCATTGTTTTTCATACATTTCCAAACACATCTACAATACTCTTCTGATTTAAAAGTCAAATCAAAAATTCCTCTTGCCTGGAAATCCTGGAGACAGAACACTTCATCGAGATCCACCTTCAGCCTTTTCAGCACTTGGCTGACAAAATCGTTCCTCGTCATTGCAGGCGTTCCTTCTTTCTTCAATAAACGAATCGTGTTCCTCAGACGAGGTCCCGGGGGCTTTGCTGCATTCTCCGCCATGCCTTCGCCTTCTCTTCCCCTTGAAAATCAAAGCTGCGGGCAGGCCACATACAATGATCTGAGCCAAGAGGCCGAGAAGCGATGCCCACAATGGTTTTGACCAAACGCCAACGGGGGCTTCCCGCCGGAGCTGCCGGGTACTCGCTTCTTGGACTGAGGGGAAAAATGGGAAAAGAAAAAAAAAAAAAAAAAAAAGGTGCCAGGCTCTAATTATTAACATGGCCGCCTGGCCGCTGCTGTGCTCGTTCTGCTTTAAACCCATGTCGAGCCCCACCCGAGGGGCAGGGCTAAAAATTGCATTGAACTCATAAATGCTCCTCTCACGGAAATCTTTAGTAAAAGGCTTAAAGATTTATTGAACTGAAGAGAAGCCAGAGTGTGGCTTTACTGGCAGCCCAGCCCTTCCGGCCGCCCAAAGGCCTTCTCCTCTACCAGGCGGCAAGGCCAAACAAAACAAAACAAAACAAAACAGGGAACTCTTCCCAAAAACGCATAGTGCCGTTCGGTCCCGGCAAAGGGCGCTTTGCTGCTGCCGCTTTGAAAGCAAGGGCTCCTTGCCCCACTAAACAGCTCCGTTCTGCTTTACCGCTGCGCTGTCCTCCTCCTCCCACCAGGCGCAAGGCCTTCTGGTACACTGGCCTGCTGCGTGAGCAGAGCAGGCTGTCCATCAGTTAGGCAGACCTGCCTGCCTTATTTGGAAAACAAACAAACAAACAAAAAAAAAAAAAAAAAACAACAAAAAGAGCGGGAAAAATACAACCCAGAAAAAAGGGAGAGGAGGCTGGCTGGCTCTCTCTCTCTCTCTCTCTCTCTCTCTCTCTTTCTCTTTTGACCTTTCTTGTGCACCGTTCCCCGAGATACTGCAATACCGGGTCGATCGTGGAGTGGACGGAGCAAGCCCGGTTCCATCTCCTGCTTCCAAAATCAATTTAATATAGACGGGTCCCCTATGGGGGACGTATCGATATTAAACTGATAAGAACAGATTTTTTTTTTTATTAGAAAATTACTCATACAATACGCAATAATAATTCAATACACTTATTACAATCCTATAATTAATAATTCATTACATGCCTTAACCTTCCCCAAATGTTCTCACAAAAAGTCTTCCCATACCTATATTTATCCATTTTAATGACATTTTTAACTTCCAGACAAACAAAAATAAGCATCTTCCGGTTCTGTTGCATCCTTTTTTTTTTAATGCACACATTCCTTTTTTCCCACAAAACTAGCTTCCCCAAACTAATGATAGACCATACTGCTCTAAACACTTTCTTTGGCAATTTCAACACCCCTCCCATACAAAAAAATACTCTTGCTATCCAGAATTATATTGTCACAGACCATATTGATAAGTATAAAGCACCTTCCCCAAAATTCTTTTGCGAATACACACTCCCAAAACACATGCAGAACAGTTTCCTCTTTTTTACACCTTGGGCACTCTTCATTTACAGCACCGTGATGCCTATATAATCTTTCCTTAACCGACAGTCTGTTTAAAGCACACAGCCACCCCAAATCTTTACACTCATTATCCAGCCATTTCGGCTGTATCCCTTCCCAATTGACCAATTTCAGATTGTCCTCATACCTCCCTTCCCAACGTTCTGTTATAATTTCATACATTTTTTTATGATCTAACAAGACCTCTTTCCCCATTTCTTTTATATGTATCTTTAAAAAGGACATTACACATGTAATACTCGGGTTTGACTTCCGCATTCGGCACTCTATTATCCCAGGGTATTATCCCTCTCAAGGCTGATCCAAACCATAACCTAACAAAATAAAATGACTTGTGTTCTGTTCCCTTTAACAAAGTTTTGCACACCTGATTGAGAAAGAAACAATCCAATTTTACGGACAGACATGGAATATCTCTCCCTCCTTTGCTACCTTCCCATACATCAATTCCTCTTCACACTTTCATATTTACCGCCCCATATAAAGGAGAATATCAACCTAGTTAAGATTATTTTACTTCTTGCATTAATTGGGAACACCCGTGCCAAATAAATCAATGTTGGCAATATACCTGCCTTTATAACCATGATTCTTCCACTAATGGTCAACCTTCTTCTTTTCCACATATTTAATTTCACTTTAACTTTTTCCATTTTCCCCTCCCAGTTTTTCTTTATCCCATCCTTCTGAAAAAAGTGCACCCCAGAATTTTTAGCCCATCCTTACACACAGTTATACCTCCCTGCTGTCCGTCCTCCCTTCCCACTTGCCACAGTACATCATAGAAGATTTCTCCAGATTAATCTTTGACCCCACTGCTTCTCCATAAGTTTTTAACAACACAATCGCCCTATTTATGGACCAATCAGAACATAAAAACAAGCTAGTGTCATCTGCGTATTGAGCAATTTTAACCCTTTTCCCGTTACTTCCGGGGATAAGAACCCCATCTATATCTTTGTCCGTTCTTATACAATTTGCCAACGGCTCAACACATAGCACATATAATAACGGTGACATTGGGCACCCTTGCCTCACCCCACCTTCTTGCCTTACCCGTTCACTAAAGAAACCATTAATTTGCACCCTACTAGATGCTTTATTATACATTGTTCTAACCCCAATTAATTAAAGTTCCACAATTCATTCTTTCCAGGACAGCAAACAAGAACTCGTGACTGACCCTTCGAAGGCCTTCTCCTGGTCGACGCCCAACAGGCACAATGGTAAGTCTCTGTCTTTTGCCCAGCTGATGACATCTCTAGTTAGCTGCAAATTGTAGGTTGTGGACCTATTCCTAACCCCACAAGTCTGGTCCTCATTAACTAGACTGGGCATCACCATTTTCAATCTGTTTGTCATCACCTTACCCAAAATTTTATTATCCACATTTAACAAGGTGATAGGCCTCCAATTTTTTAGTATCTCCTTATTTCCTTTTTTATATATTAAACTTAATACCCCTGACCTCATAGTTTCCGGCATCACTCCATCAACCAAAACCTCTTTATACACCTCTGTTAAATCATCTCCTAACATATCCCAAAAACAAATATAAAATTCCTTTGGTAATCCATCACATCCAGGAGTTTTATCAGCTTTCAAGGACTTCAAAGCCATCTCTATTTCATCTTTGGATATACCTTTTTCCAAAAGTGTTCTTTCTTCATTATTTAACTTTTTGTTTATATTATTTAACAATTCCTCTGCTTTTACATTATCTATCTCTCTTTTTTTAAATAACTCCTGATAAAACTCCTGAACATGCTTTAAGATATCCTCTCTTTTGTTAATTTTCCCCGTCCCTGTATCCAATTCAGAAATTATGGCTTTCCTTTGTTTTCCTTAATGCTTTGAAAGAAAAATTTGGAACACTTTTCATCATGTTCTTTTCTATTACTTTTGCCAAAAGTTAAACTCCAGGTACCTTTGTTTCAATGTTATTCTTTATTTCTTTTTTGATATTGTTATATACCTCCAAACTAACCTCTTTTCCCTCGTTTATTTTAGAAGGCATGACCTCTAAATCTTTTTGCAGTTTATTTATTCTACTCCACTCTTTGTTTCTGCTTTTCCTACAATACTTTCGACAAAACTGGCTAATCTTTATTTTAACCTCCTCCCACCAATCTACTTTAGAAACAAACCCAACTTTTAAGTTTTGCCACCCTTTATAAAACTCTAGAAATTCCTTTCAAAATCCTCTCTCTCAAGCAGTCTATATTTAGTTTCCAAAAACCTGGTCCTAACTGTGGTAAACTTACTTTACAACCCACCCTAATTATGTCATGGTCAGAAGACCAGTTTGAAAGGACTCAAACTCCCTTCCATAAAACTATTTGTTATGAAAAAGTAATCTAAACGTCTTGATAAACCTGACGAATTTCTCCAGGTATGACCTGGGTCTTTTGTATTTAAATTCCTATACATATCCGTTAAGAGAAGTCTGTCAACAAGCTACTAATATATTTGGCCGAAAATCATCCTCTCCCCCAAACCCCCCTCCCCGTCCAAGGAGATATTAAAACTCCTCCCATCACTACTATTCTGTTGGTGCTCAAAATATCCGGTAGATTTTTAAACATTTCCAATCGTGAGGATCTATTGGTGGTGCATAAACATTAATTAATCTGTACCTCACCCCATCCACATTCCCATCTACATAAATGATTCTACCAGGTTCAATTACCATTGAGCTCTCAATTTTAAACATATCTCCTTTAAAAATAATTCCTACCCCATTAGAGAAAACACTCCCAATGCTCCATCTGGATGGACCTAAAGACCAGTCTGCAGTATATTTACCAACATCGTAATCATTTTTTAAATGGCATTCTTGCAGAAAGCCCACATGAAAATGCAAACTCTTCAAAGATAGAAAAAAAGTTACGCTTGACCAAATCTCTTAGTCCTCTTGTGTTTGCAGATATTATCTTGAGAACCATGATAAGTAAAAGTTTTTAAACAGGTATCTTGTAATCAATGAGATTTCAAACAACCTCAGATACGGTCACACCTATTCTGGTAGGTCCATCATGTTCTTTACTCTCTTCAGGTGGATCACCCATATCAGATCCTTTCTCCATGCCTGTGACAGCAGCGAAGTTGTCTACCCCTCTTGATTCAGGTAGGGACCCTTCAGCCCCTCACTCATCTGTGTCTCCGACACCTCCTGTATCTCATCAGCACTCTCCTCTTCTCGATACATCTGTACCCTCCTCATTAATCAAAGCCCCATAGCTCCCCCCAATTACTGCAGGTATAGGGAGGAGGAGCTTCAAAGATCTTCATTTTATTCACCCCTCTGTTTCCATCATCTTCCGGAGCCTTCCTTTTGCTTTTGCCCTTCCCTTTCCCTCCACAACAGTAAACCCATTTCTTCCTCAAGTTGTTTCACTGTTTGTTCCACAAGTTCCTCAGCTTCACTATTATCTGTACTCCCCAATCACTTATCATACTTATAGGATCAAACAACTCTGCAATGCCATCATACTCATTCTCTACTTGGAGGAAAATTGACTGAAGAAGGACCAGCTACCTCTCCATCCCCTCTGCTGTTTCCTCCTCTCCAGCTACATGCCTCTCAGAGCCACACCTTCCACTTCCTCTTCCTGTCGGCCAGGCCTCATTTCTGATGAGTCCCTCCTCACCATTTCTGCAAAGGAAACTCTTCTCATTGTGCAGTTTCTAAAAAGGTGGCCTGCCACACCACAAGCATTGCATTTCTTCTCCTCTCTGCAGTCTCTGGCCATATGCCCACCCTTTTTACAATTTCTGCAGAAAATATCTTCTGTGCAATTCTCCTGCACATGGCCGAAACGTTGGCATTTTCTGCAAAAAGGGCTGGCCTGCATAAAATAGGCTTCCCTTACTGAGCCCAGTGAAAAGTTTTTTGGCGGATGCAAAACTCCACCAATGCCATCTGGGTCATTTCTCAGTCTTACTAGAAAAACTTGTTTCCCATTCCAAATTCGAATTCATTCAATACTGGTGCTCTATATTGCACAGAAGTGCAGTATCTAGAGAGAAAACAAACAATGTCCTCCACCTTAACATATACACTAAACATATTCACAGTCACTAACCTTGTTTCTCTGAAGAGAGGCCAGCAGTAAACACCAACCAAATCCGGATCCATTTTTTTCTTATAATCCTCCCAGAAATCAAAACACGTGCTCTCCGCTGCAAAAGTGATGTCAAAATATCCAATATGACTGAAGTCATGCAAGCAGTATACCATCGATGGCGCTATTCGAATTTCTTGCCGAGGAAATCCTTCACCACGAATCTTAAAGTAATTCTTCTTCTTGTTTCATCATCTTTTTCGAAACACAACCGCAAAATCATTCTTCATACGCATCCCCTGCCGGGAATCGTATACTCCATCTCCTCCGTCGCGTTCTCTCGATCAAGCTTAAACTTGATCTGGGCCAAGAGGCCGAGAAGCGATGCCCACAATGGTTTTGACCAAACGCCCGGGCGCGGGCCGCATCCGGAGATGCCGGGTACTCGCTTCTTGGACTGAGGGAAAATGGGAAAAGAAAAAAAAAAAAAAAAAAAAAAGGTGCCAGGCTCTAATTATTAACATGGCCGCCGCTGCTGTGCTCGTTCTGCTTTTAAACCCATGTCGAGCCCCACCCCGAGGGGCAGGGCTAGCCAAAATTGCATTGAACTCATAAATGCTCCTCTCCACGGAAATCTTTAGTAAAAGGCGAAAGATTTATTCGAACTGAAGAGAAGCCAGAGTGGCTTTACTGGCAGCCCACCCTTCCGCCGGCCCAAAGGCCTTCTCCTCTACCCGGACAAGGCCAAACAAAACAAAACAAAACAAAACAGGGAACTCTTCCCCAAAAGCACTAAGTGCCGTTCGGTCCCACCAAAGGGGCGCTTTGCTGCTGCCGCCTTTGAAAGCAAGGGCTCCTTGCCCCACTAAACAGCTCCGTTTCTGCTTTACCGCTGCGCTCGTCCTCCTCCTCCCACGGCGCAAGGCCTTCTGGTACACTGGCCTGCTGCGTGAGCAGAAACAGGCCAACCATCAGTTAGGCAGACCTGCCTGCCTTATTTGGAACAAACAAACAAACAAACAAAAAAAAAAAAAAAAACAAAAAAAGCGGGAAAAATACAACCCAGAAAAAGGGAGTTCAGTTGCTGGCTGGCTCTCTTTCTCTCTCTCTCTCTCTCTCTCTCTTTTGACCTTTCTTGTGCACCGTTCCCGGAGATACTGCAATACCGGGTCGACAAGTGGAGTGGACGGAGCAAGCCCGGTTCCATCTCCTGCTTCCAAAATCAATTTAATATAGACGGGTCCCCCTATGGGGACAATCGAGATATTAAACTGATAAGAACAGATTTTTTTTTTTATATATATTATTTATTTCACACAAACAAATATACAAAACATCCAATCAAACAAATTCACAAAAGAAAATACATGACAATATATAGAGTATTCACCCCGCAAAATAAACTCTAAAATCCATCCCATACATAACCCATGTCACACCTAACCCCTTCCCTTATTTACAAAAATCTTACTACAAATACACCAAACCCTTCCATTTTTCTTTTGCAGCATTAAACCCCCACCTTAACACATCCCTTTTTACCCTACCCCTCAAATCCCGACATACCTTATTCACCACCCCCAGTACTTTCCATTTCGTATTTGATTTAACTAAAACATTTCTTGCATCCCAGATACTCTGTTTCACTAAACTAATAACTAACCACAATAAAAACCCTACCTCCTTCTTTATCCCTTTATAATCCAATCCCTCCACCACAATACTATATGACAAAGCAAAATCTAACAAAATCAAATCAAACACCTCCTCTATTCGTGCCCAAACCCTTTTAACAAAAAAACAGTCCCAGAACACATGACTCAAAGTCTCTTCCACCCTACACTTGAGTCTAGGACAGAACTTATTCTTTGTTAATTTGTGTCTATGTAAAATTTCCCTTACAGGTAACCTCCCGTGCACCACTAACCAATTTAAATCTTTTAACCTATTATCTAAACCTTTCGGCTGCACCCTTCCCCACACCTCTTTTGTGACCCCCCCAACCAACTCCAAACCCTCCCCCTCAATGATATTATTATACAGAAGTTTGTGCTGTGTACATAATTTCTCTGCTTTACAAATTGGATGTTTCTTTAAAAAAACAACTGCACACTGATAGTGCTCTGGCAATACCTCTGCCTTTGGTCTATTATTCGACCAGACAACAATATTTCTCATAGTAAAAGAAAACCATAATGAAACAAAATACTGACATTTATGAAAAACCACTGGATTCAAAGCAATACATAAAGATGAAAAAAAAATACAGTCCAATTTAATAGGGATGTTAGGAACATCCCTCCCCCCATCCTCCACCCTCCTATACATGATATCCCTCTTGATGTATTCATATTTCCCCCAAACAAAATCAAAACCATTTTAACCAAAAAAAAATTTCTGAATTTATATGGTAAAGGAAAAATGTAAGATAAATACAATAAAAATGGAAGAACATCACTTTTTAGCACCAACACTTTCCCCAAAAAAGTTAACTTCCTACACTTCCATAATCCTATTTTCACCCTTAACCTTACCAATTTATCCGCCCAATTCTTAACCCCACTCCCCTTGTGATAGAATGAAATCCCTAATAACTTTAACCCCTCAGTGCATAACTGTAAACCCCCTGGTACATCAGACCTATCCCTCCAGGCCCCAAGAAACATGACCGATGATTTATCCATGTTCAATTTTGATCCTGATGCTAAGGCAAACTGTGCAAGAATCTGAAGAACTCTTTCCAAACTTCTGTCTGATGTCAAAAAAAGAGTTGTGTCATCCGCATACTGCGAGATCTTAACAGAGACACCCCCACTCCCTGGTAACAACAACCCCTCAATCCCATCATCCACCCTCACCGCCTCCGCAAAAGGTTCCATATACAAAACATACAACAGAGGAGACAGTGGACACCCCTGCCTCACCCCTGAAACTTGTGAAATGAATTCCCCCAGATGCCCATTGATATTCACCCTACTACCCACCTCAGTGTACAAAATTTTTAACCACCTTAGAAACTTTTCCCCAAACCCAAAATGTGCCAAAACTCTAAACAAAAAACCCTGGTGCACCCGATCAAACGCCTTCTCCTGATCCAGGCTCACCAACATTAGAGGTACCCTCCTATCCTCAGCCCAACTAATTGCATCCCTTGTTAACATCAGATTCCAATGAACCGATCTACCCACCACCCCACATGTCTGATCCTGACTTACAATTAATGGCATTGCTTGTTTTAACCTCTCAGTCATAACCTTTGCGATTATTTTATAATCCACCGTTAACAAAGTGACTGGCCTCCAGTTCCTCAGGTCCATCTCATCCCCTTTTTTAAACAATAAAGAAATCACACCATTCCTCATAGATTTTGACAAACTCCCTGTGCGAAAAACTTCCCCCACCACCATTAATAATACTGGCCCAATTACCTCCCAAAAAGTGACATAAAATTCTTTAGGGAGACCGTCTCCCCCTGGCACTTTCCTATCTGCCATTTTATTAAGCGCACTTTTCAACTCAGGAACAGTGACCGGTCTCTCCAAACTCTCTCTCACCTCATCAGACAGCCTGACATGCACTTTATCCAAAAAAGAGGCAGCAACATCCTC
>JAHFZB010001211.1:0-10855 GCA_036884735.1 Huso huso | reverse complement strand
GTTTGTCATTCTAAACACACGAGTGTATGTACACTCCATTCATTGATGGGTTCTTAATTCAAGTTGAAACTTATGTCATTTTAAATTAACTAGTGTTGTTTTTTTCTTTTTCTTTTATTGATTTGAAATGTAATTTTAATAATTTAGGTTGGATTATTGATCACTGTCCAAATGCCCGTCCACTACACCCCGCTGATCCACAGCAAACAGTCTGGACCAGCATCCCAGTTGATGAAACGGGACCTATGCGGTAGCAATTTGTGTGTATTTTGCTATTAGGTGTGCAGTATTTTACTGATTTTTCTCAAAGTTGCAAAAATGTTTTGATGATGTTTCTGATAGGCTTCCTAATAATATGACATTGTGGTATTTGTGGTTGAGTCCATTGCATATCTGGGATTGGGGGACTGTTGAAAAAATTATTTATAGTCCTGCCTACGGTTACTGACATGTGCACTCAGAACAGGCCAGTTGTGCTGTGAAGTAAAGTAGACTTGCAAGCTTTGTTTACTAGCTTGCTTTGATCTTATAGTTGAATTATTGTTGCTTCTATTTACATTTTTTTTTTTTTTTTTTAATTATTCTTGCTTTCACCTCTTGGCTTTTCTTACTAGAACTGTTATACATTGTCTCTATGGGCCAATTCAATTGGCTTTTTTTAGAGAAAAGGGGGGTTGAGGAAACTACAAATGCATGCAATAAACAGAGCACATGTTGATCCACACGTTGATTTATTTTGCTTTATTATCCATATAATCTGTGTTAATCGAATCATAAAATACATATGGATCGTCTGACGTCAGTGTACGATTCAAAATAACTAAGCACCTAACAGCAGTGTATGTGCAAATTCATTAATCCCATGGTCTGAGGAACATTGCTTTGTCGGGGTCATTTGGGAAATATGTTTTTTGTATGTGCCATCTCGCAGCCCCCCAGCCCCCCAGCCTCCAGTTTGGAAACCCCTGCTCTAAAGGACAGAGACAGTGTAACAACCCAGTAAAAAGCAGTGCACACAGGATATGTATTACTTATAGTGTTGGGGCTCTATTGTATATTAGCACTTGCAGCTCATAAGGTGTTATCAGCAAGAGCCTCGCTGCTGCTTGTCTGCTACTGTGACATGTCTGCTGTGACGTGCATTATACCATCTGATAGCCCTCTTGTATCTGTGTCTAGAAACCAGATTTTGCGCAGCAGAGACACTGCAGATAGCAGGCTGCCCAACCTTACAGGATAACCACTTGTAACACATGTTGTGACACACACACATTGTTGTGACACACCCACTGTTATCTGTTTAATACACAAGTGCAAACTGTGACCCTATACCTAATACAAGATAGTTCAAGAAAACACACTAAATAAAAGCATTTACTGAGCATTAGCCACTAATTCATATGTCAATGACCAAAATACACTTTTCTAGTAGTTTAACAAACAATCTTTGAAAAAAAAAAAAAAAAAAGTCAAATATTTCTACATGACAAAAGTATTGCCACCTTTACATTAAAAGCTGCATTATGAAGTCAATAGCCAGAAAAGTGGTAATCATTTTCAACACATATTTTGAAGAAAAACATTTTGGCAAAAAAACAGATGATGGTTGAGTTACGAAATACTTTTGTTTTGACAGGTCACACATTTGTGTGAGCTCCTGCAGGGGTGTTTACAAAAGCATTAAAACAGTTGTTAAAACTTTTTATTTTTTAATTTTATAATTTCAACTTTCTTTTTTTTTTTTAGTTTAAAACTATTTTTTGTTTTTATATTTTATTTCTTTTTAGAATTTTCTTTTCTCCCTGCACTTGCCTGCATAAGCAAGTGCAGGAGTGATTTTTTATTTGATTTTTTTTCTTTAAAACACTTCTTTTATTGATTTGTTAATTTTACTTTAAAGCTTTTATTTTTGTACTTTAGGAAAATTATTTTATATAAATAAAAAAAAAAAAAATCCCCCATCTCTGCTGTGTGCAGAGTGGGGAAGGCAGGCAGGGAGCACAGACCGTTTTGTTTTTGGTTTGATTTTTATTTTGTTTTTTTCTTTAAAGTTTAAAACAATTGTTTTTTTTAAACTTTGATTTATTTGTAATTTTTTTGCTTTGCACTATTGGAGTGCAGGGGTTTGAATTGTGTTTATTTATTTTTTGTTTTAAATAAATAAGTTTGTTGTTTTTGGAAAAAAAAAAAAAAAAAAAAAAAAAAAAAAAAAAAAAAAAAAACTTTTTGTTTTTGGTTGTTTTATTTTTATTTTTGTGTGTGTGCCCCTGCACTTTTGGAGTGCAGGGGTGTGTGTGTGTGAATTTATTTGTTTGTTTTAAAAATAAATAAATAATTTTGTTTGTTTTTTTTTGGAAAAAAAAAAAAAACCTTTGTTTGTGTGCCCCTGCACTTTGGAGTGCATTTAATTTGTAATTGTGTTTGTTTTGTTTTGAATTTTTGTTTGTTTTAAAATTAACTAATAAAAATTAAAAAATAAATAATGAAGTGGGCAAACACCACAGCCCACAAAACAATGGGCAAAGGTGGCTGCAGGGGAGGCTGCCATTTGGGAAACATCACCAGGAGGCACGGGTCAGGTGCCTCCTGAAGGACTCCCTCTCAATTGAGGGCTTTGTTGAGCCATGGCCAAGGTGGTGGGGCCATCGGCCATCGTGGCGGCCTCCAAAATGTGCGGAAAGCCGTCTTCTTTCCTAAAATCGGAGGCCGCCCCGCGAATCCGGGCGATCGAGAGGGGTCAAAGGTGGGGGGATGTTTATCCCCCCGAGCCCCTCGCGGGCCTGGGCACAAGGGTCGTCCTTTCAAATGTGCCACCTTTTTTCAGGATGCCCTGCTCATGCCCCACCTGCAAGCCCTGGGGAGATCAAAACATCCACCCCCCTCCCCTGGGCTGCAAAGACCAGCCCCTCCGCCACATTCTGTCCTTCCGCCGCCAGGTGACCATCCACCTGGCCGGGGGGAAGTGGCGGAGGGCAGTTTTGTGGTCCCCTTCGAGGGGACCAACTATGTGATCTTTTATTCCTCGGAGGAGGTGCGGTGCTTTCACTGCAAAGGAGCTGGGGCACCAAAAAAGGAGGTGCCCCAAGCTCCAGCAAAGCCATAAAACCACCCGCGCGCAGCACCGCGCCCCTCCCAGTCCACCTCCCTGCCCTCCAAGAGGCCTCAGAGAAGGGGGCAAAAAGTACCCGCCCCTCCCAGTAACATCCGGGGAAAGGGAGAGAGGGCCCCCAGGCGGCGGACCCTCCGCGCCTCCCGGCGCCGCGGGGAGAAGGCCGCCAGTGGACCGCTGATCGCCCGCCGCAAGAAGAAGGTGGCGCCAGGTCCACCGGGAGGCCAAGCGGGGAGACGAAGCCCACCGCCGCACCATCTGGCCCGGTGGGTCAGGGGAGTCCCAGAGAAAGGGACTCCCTCGACGGCACCCCCAAGGCAGGGCGGCAAAGCCGCCCGTGAAACTAACACCTCATCCCCGGTACGAGGAGAGAAGCGCTGCGGAGGTGGGCTCCCGTTGCCGTGGCAGGGCAGGGGACAGCCTCTGGCAGCCTCAGGGAGAAAAAAGGCGCAGGCGCGTCTTCCCGTGTGCACGCAAGTGCACACGCCTCGCCTCTGCTGAGGGGTCCCCGGGGGGCGATGAGGGCCCCCAAAAAAAAAGAGACCGCCTCGGCGTCCCCCTCTACCGGCGGCGAGGGCTCGGCCCTCGTGCTGCCACGGAGGGGAGAAGGAACCACCCGGGCGGTCCGGGGCTCCCGCAGCGGGAGCCCATGGAAGAGGCCCCGCCCGAGAGGCCAAAGGGAGGGAGGAACCCGCGAGGGCAAAAGAAGCCCTTGGGTGGATCCCCCCGTCACACCAAAGACCTCGGAAGCCGCCCCGACTCTACCACGAGGGGCCGGCCGCAGCAGAGGGTCGCCGAGGGGGCGCAGGAGGGCCCCGATGGAACAGCTGCCTGGGCACCGCCTTCCTCCGGATGGCGACACACGGGTCCTGAACCCTGTGTTGCCGAGGAGGGGGCGGGAACCAGCCCCGAGGCAGGCGGGGTCCGTGGACAACGGAGCCCATGCAGGCGCACCCCGCCGAGGGCCGGAGGGGGGAAGAATCACCCTCCTGAACAACAGCTGCCTGCCTCGCTGGCTCCGCAGATAATGCGAGCCCATGCAGCAATCCCCAGCCGAAAAGGGGGGGACAAACCACCTCCCTGAACAAGGATTGCCTCTGGCTCCCTGCCTCCGGAGAGGAGGCGATTCGCCCCGAGGCAGCGTGGCCTCCCGCGACAACGCGAGCTCATGCAAATACCCCTCAGCCGAGGGGTGGGAGGGGGGACGAACCACCTCTCCCGAAACAAGATCTGCCTCAGGCTCCTCTCCTGGGCGCGACGGGGTTCTGCCCTCGTGCTGCCGCGGGGGGAGGAGAAACACCCTGAGGCAGGCGGGCTCTGAGGAGCCAGCGTTTACTTTGGTCTCGAGCACGGAAGGGAGGGGAAGAACCGGAGAGGGCAGAAGGTGGTGCCCTCACGGTAGATCCCTCCCGGCGTAACGGGTTAAGAACCCGGTCCCGACCCAGCATCGGGGGGACGGTTCCAGTCACCGGGGGGGGAGGAGCCCTGGAACAACAACCGTGACTGATGCGGAGGAAGGGGAAGGACCCGAAAGGGTGTATCCCTTTCTCTAGGGAGGGAGGGGAAGGACCCGAGAGGGTGGATCCCCTTCCTTCGAGGGAAGGGACGGGCCTGAGACCGTGCCTCGGACCTCAAAGGAGGACCCAGAGCGGGGGCACGAGACCGTCCGGCTCGGTGTGCCGTCGGCGTCCGTCTGCGCCCAATCGAGGGTGCAGACGGTCCCCGCCAGGGTCCCTCCGCCCGATCTCCCCGCCGTCCCCTGGGGGGGCTGGGAGAAATGGTCAAAATTAAATCAGACGCATAACGCCGCTCACCCACCAACGTGAGTCGTTGTGCTTCTCCACCGCGCGGGGCGGTGGAGAACCGGAGGAGAGGGAGGAGGACTCGGGTCCGCGTGCAGCGTGGGCTCGGAGAGTCTGTCCGCCCTTCTCCGGACATCCCTCTGGCGGAGCTCCTGGATTTCCTGGGCCACCATCCACCGCAGGGACAAGGTCCAGCTGGCCCTGGACAAATGGGGGGATTTCAGAGGATCCTAAACTCTGTGAGATCCTTCCTCCAGGACCAGCCACGCCAGCAAAACTTGAACGCGGCGTGCACATTCGTGCCCGAAAGTTTCACGACCAGTTGGTGAACTTCGGGAGATCTCAGGATCTCCGTGAGTGTCGCCGACTACACCTGACAGAGGATCATGTATCGCGCCGGGACCGTGAACGTTAACGGATGCAAGGACCATTTCCGCAGGGCCCAGGTAATCTCCTTTCTGAAAAAGAGGTTACTCTGTGTGCTTCCTGCAGGAAACCCACTCCACCCCGCAGGCCGAGGCCAACTGGCTGCTGGAGGGGGGGGAGATGTCGTTCAGCCACCTCACGAGTCATCTTGTGGGGTGGCGACGCTCTTCTCCGGGTCCTTTGTTCCCACGGGTGCTCGATGTGGTCAACGTCGTGCCGGGCCGTCTGTTGCACCACGGGATCCGGGGCGGGGGCGCTACCGTTCACCTGGTGAACGCCAGCGTCGCCCGTCCCACGGGTCCGGCGAGGGTCCAGTTTTCCGCGGATGTCGCCCACCTGAACACCATCGGCGCCCGGCGAGCTCGTGGTCCTCGGGGGTTTAACTGCACCCTCGAGGCCGCGGGACCGGTGGGGCGAACCCCTACCGCTCGTCGTCGGCCGCCCTGAGAGCTGATCGCTCGGCTCTCTGGTCGACATCTGGCGGTGGCAACACCCGGACGCCTCGGCCTTCACCTTCACCAGGGTGAGGGAGGGGCGGGTGTCTCAGTCCCGGATTGACAGGTTCTACGTATCGCAGAACCACGCTCATTGCGTTCGCTCCTCCGACATCAGGCGGCGCCCGTTCACGGACCACAACCTGGTGGCCGTGGCGGTGGCCGTGGTGCCAGCTAGGCATTTCTCAGCCTACTGGCACTTTAACAACAACCTGTTGGAGGACGGCGCTTTGGCGATCTTTCGGGACTTTTGGACGGTCTGGCACGGCAGGCGATCTCGCTTCCCCACCTGGCGTCAGTGGTGGGACGTGGGGAAAGCGCAGATCAAGGTCCTCTGTCAGGAGTACACGAGGGCGCGAGCAGGCGGAGGGACTCGCGGATCGGCGGCTGGAAAGGGAGCTGCTCGATCTGGAGAGCCGCCTGGCTCGGGGACCAGCTCGAGCAGGCGCGTGCGAGGAGAAAAGTGCACCCTGCGGGACCTGCAGCTCCAGCGGTCCGGGGGCGTTTGTGCTTTCGGGGTCCAGTTCCTCCGGGAGATGGACGCGGCACACACTTCTTCTACGCGTTGGAGAAAAAAGAAGGAGACCGTAAGAACATCACCTGCCTCCTGGCGACGGCGGCTCCCCTTCTGACGGATCCGGAGAGCGTGAACGAGAGGGCCAGGGCCTTTACTCTGCCCTCTTCTCTCCGGATCCCGTCGACTCCGGCAGCGTGCAGGGTTCTGTGGGATGGGCTTCCCACGGTCGGCGAGGGCGTCCGGACGAGGTTCGGAAAATAGCTGACCCTGGCCGAGCTCTCCGACGCCCCCTCGGTCAGATGCCCTATAACAAATGCCGGGCATCGACGGGCTGACCGTGGAGTTCTACAAGAAGTTTTGGGACTTGCTGGGGCCCGCCTTTGCGGGTCCTGGCGAAGCCTACGAGACCGGGAGATGCCCTTTCGATGAGGCGGGCGGTCATCACGCTCCTGCCCAAGAAAGGGATCTCCACTGCCTGAAGAACTGGCGCCCGGTCTCGCTGCTATGCCACGGACTATAAAATCGTGGCCAAGGCCGCCTCCCTGAGGCTCAAGTCCGTGCTGGCAGGCGTGATCCACCCGACCAGTCCTACGGTCCCGAACCGGACGATTTTGATAATATCTTCCTGGTTGGGACCTCCTGCCCCCTACGGAGGACGGACCGTCGTCGCTCTTTCCTGTCGCTGGATCAGGAGAAGGCGTTCGACCGGTGGATCACGAAGTATCTCTCGGAACCCTGCGAGCATTCGGTTCGGGCCGCGCTGCCGGCCTGTTCCGGATGCTGCGCCTCTGCCGAGTGCCTCGTGAAGGTTAACTGGTCCCTGACCGCGCCCCTCGCGTTCAGGAGAGGAGTACGTCAGGGCTGCCTCTGTCCGGACAACTGTGCGCGCTGTGCATCGAGCCCTTCCTCTGCCTCCTTCGCAGGAGGCTCACGGGGTTGGCGCTCGGCGCGTCGGACACAGTGGTCCTGTCGGCCCACGCCGACGGCGTGCTCCTGGTGGCCTCCGACCGGTTGACCTGGAGAGGATGCGGAGCTGCCAGAGTGTCTACTCTGCCGCTTCCTCTGCCAGGATCAACTGGGACAAGTGCTCGGGTTACTGGTGGGTCCCTGGCGGGTGGACTCCCTCCCGTCGCGCTCCAGCAGTTCAAGTGGGCGCGGACAGTTTCAAATATCTGGGAGTCCACCTGAGGCCCCGCGGAGACCTCGGGTCGCAGCCAACTGGAGTGAGTTGGAGGACAAGGTGGCTGCTAGGCTGAGGTCGTGGTCGGGTCTGCTGAGACTGCTTTCCTTCAGGGGACGGGCTTTAGTGATTAACCAACTGGTGGCGTCGATGCTTTGGCATCGACTCACCGTCCTGAGCCCGCCCCCTGAGTTTGTGTCCAGGGTCCAGAGGAAGCTGACGGACTTCTTCTGGGCGGAAAAGCACTGGGTCTCTCTGGGCGGTTCTGAGCCTCCCTCTGGCCGAGGGAGGCCAAGGGTTGGTGTGCATCAAGAGCCAGGTGCACACCTTCCGCCTCAGACGCTGCAGAGATTCCTGTACGCAGACCCGGCCCCGCAGTGGTGCACGCTGGCGTCCCTCCTGCTGCGCCAGCTGCACGACCTGGGCTACGACCGGCAGCTCTTTTGGATCGACCTCCGGGAATCCGTCTCCCGAGCTGCGGTCTTTTACCAGGACCTGCTCAGGACCCGAGCATGTTTAACGTCGGCCGAGGCGCCCGTTCGACCGGGCGAAGGACTCCTGCTGGAGCCCCTGCTGCACAACCCCACCTGGGTGCGCGGGCGTTGGAGTCCCCGGTCTGTGCGGGCGCTGATCTCGGCCAAGGTGACCAGAGTCTGGGATCTCCTGGATCGCGGCGGTCGGGGTGGCTGACTCCCGTCGCTCGTCGCCAGGCGGCTCGGGCGACCGTCAGGACGGCCGGGCAGCGCGATCCGGGAGTGCAAAGCAGCGTTGCACCCAGACTCTGTCAGGTATCTCGAGGAGTTCTCAGGACCGGGGCCATCTTCCATCCCCCCCCCCCCCCGGCTCTCGGTCCTGCTGATCGAACCCAAGGCCCGAGCCCCCTCGGCCTCCCTCGAGAACAACCTGAGCAGGATCTCGCAGTTTCTCCTCGGCGCCCCTCGATCGGCGTCGAGGAGGACCCTGTGCGTGATGACGCCCACCCCTCCACTTCCCTCGCCCTCGTCTCCCGCCCGAGACACCGCTTGGCGGAGACCCTCCGACTTCACCGGAGGCGTCGGTCCCCAGTGGGAGGCCCTGTACTCCCGCTGGTCTCCAGGGAGCTGGGGACTTGGGGTGGAGGGTCCTGCACGGGCTTTCGCGTCAGGAGAGATCCTGGTGTCACTTTACCACTTCGGACGCCGCATGCCCTTTCTGCGGTTGTCCGAGTCGGTAAATCATTATTTTTTTTGCGCCAGGCTGCAGCCGTTTTTCCTGCTGCTTAGAATTTGTTGCTGCAGTTCTGGCTGCATTTTCCCCAACCCTCCTCATTTTTGGGCACCCTGTTCATGGCTCCACCAAGAAGAGGGACCTCCTCGTGAATCTGCTCCTGGCTCTTGCTAGACTCGCCATCTACAAGACCAGGAAGCGTGGAATGATCGGGAGGGTCTCTTTGACTGTGGGGCCATGTTCAGGGCCCTCCCCGTTCAAGGGTTAAGTTGAAACACGCCCACTCGGAGTCCGCTGGCGACATGGCCATCATTTGTCGACCAGTGGGCTCTGGGGGCGTGCTCTCTTCCCACCTCCCCTTTTCTTTTAAACATTTAATTTACAGTCCTTTTTTCTGGTTTTTCTGTTTTTTAGTTAAGGCCTAGTTCTTGTTGGCACCCCTATTTTAGGGGTGCTAAATTAATTTTTTCTCCGGCCGCCTTTGGGCGGCAGTGCAATCGGCTGCCACTGGGCAGTCGGTGTAGTCCGCCCTCTAGGCAATAAATAGGACTACTACTACTGACAGGCCAGGTCACACATTTCTGGAGCTCCTGCAGTTTCCCCATTAAAAACATTAAAAAAACAGTTGTTTAAACTTTTTTATTTTCTAAATCTTTTATAATTTAAACTATCTAAAGTAGTAGTGCACCTTTTTAGTTAAAAATATTTTGGTTAAGTTGTTTTATTTTTTAAATAAAACACTTTTTAGTTTTCCTTTTCTCTCCTGCACTTGCCTGCATAAGCAAGTGCAGGAGATTTTTCTTTCTTTGAATTTTCCTTCTTTTTAAAACACTCCTTTTATTAATTTTTAATTTTACTTTAAAGGTTTTATTTTTGTCTTTTTATTGAAAATTATTTTTATGTAAATAGCTGTTTTTAGTTTTTTTGTTAAAAATCGTTTTGTTTTAAAAATCCCCCATCTCTGCTGTGTGCAGAGTGGGGGAAGAACAGGCAGGGAGCACAGGCCGTGTGCTCCTTTGTTTGCCCTGGTTTGTTTGATTTTGATTTTCTTTTAAGTTTAAAACTATTTTTTAGTTTTGAACTTTGATTTCTTTGAATTTTCCTTTTACCCCTGCACTATTGTAGTGCAGGGGTTTTATGGACTTGTATTTGTTTTTTTTATTTAAAATAAAAATAAATAAATACGTTTTTGTTGAAAAAAAAAAAAAAAAAAAAAAAAAAAAAAAAATTGTTTTCATTTTTTTATTTTGTTTTTTAAAAAATAAATAAATAATTTTTGTTTGCTTCTTTTATTTTTAATTTCACTACTCCTGCACTCTTGGAGTGCAGGGGTAGTTATTTTTCATTTTTTTCAAAAAAAAATATTTGTCTTTTTTTGTTTTAAAAAAAAAAAAAAAAAAAAAAAAAAAAAAAAAAAAAAAAACTTTTGTGTTAAATTGCCCCTGCACTTTGGAGTGCAGGGGTGTGCAATTTTTGTTGTTTTTTTTTTTTTGTTTGTTTTTTGTTTAATAAAATAAATAAATAAAACAAAACACTAAAATTAAATAAAAATAAATAATGAGTGGGCAGACACCACAGCCCCCAAACAATGGGCAAAAGGCGGCTGCAGAGGAATGCTGCCCCCCCATTTAAAAACATCACCAGGAGGCACGGGGTCAGGTGCCTCCTGCGAGACTCCCTCTCGATCGAGGGCTTTGTCAAGGCCATGGCCAAGGCGGTGGGACCAACAGCAATCGTGGCGGCCTCCAAAATGTACAGGGAAAGCCGTGTTTTTCCTGAAATCGGAGGCCGCCCGCAACACCGATCGAGGGGGTCTCAGCGTGGGGGCATGTTTGTCCCATTGAGCCCCCCTCGCGGGGCTGGGCAGCAGGGTCATCCTGTCTAACGTGCCACCTTTATTCAGGATGCCCTGCTCATGCCCCATCTGCAAGCCCTGGGGGAGGTCAAGGCGGCCATCCACCCCATCCCCTGGGCTGCAGAGACCAGGCCCTCCGCCACATCCTGTCCTTCCCGCCGTCAGGTGACCATCCACCTGGCGGGGAGGGACACCAGCGGAGGGCAGCTTTGTCCCCGAGGGGACCAACTATGTGATCTTTTATTCCTCGGAGGAGGTGCGGTGCT
>JAHFZB010001210.1:0-10937 GCA_036884735.1 Huso huso | reverse complement strand
ACCTCCCAGCCGCAGCGCGCAGGCCCCCAGTATTGTCACGGGCTCCCAGAAACTCACCAAATGGTCTCTGGCACCTACCAGCGCACACACAGGGCCCAGCAACCCATCTGCGCAGGGTCCCAGCGGCTCGCCAAATGGTTTCTGGCACCTGCCCAGCACAAGCCACGAGTCCCAGTGACCCGCAGCGGGCCCCAGCTTCGTCAAATGGTCCCTGGCATCCCCAGCGCGAGCACGGGCCCCAGAGACCCAGCGCTGGGTCCCAGCTGCTCGACAAATGGTCCTAACACTCCCAAGCGGCGCATGGGTCCCAGAGACCCTGCATGGGTCCCAGCTGCTCGACAAATGGTCTCTGGCATTTTCCCAGCACGCGCCAAGATGGCCCCAGTGACCCCGTCTGCGAGGCTCCCAGCTGCTCGCCAAACGGTCCCCACCTCCCAGCAGCGCGACGGACACTAGCAACCCCACGCTGGGGTCCCACCGGCTTCGCCAAATGTCCCTGGCACCACCCCCCATGAAAGTGCATGGGACCAGAGCTCCTTCATGGTGTCCCAGAAGCTCGCCAAATGGTCCCTAGCACCTCCCCCAGCGCCACAGAACACTAGCGACACCACAAGTGGTCCTGCGGCTCGTCAAATGGTCCCTGGCACATCCCCAGCGTGTGCTGGACCCTCACAGGGGTCCCATCTGCTCTCTAAATGTTCCCTGGCACCTGCAAGCGCCGCACAGGGCCCAGCAATGCAGGCAATGCGGGGATCCCAGCCCCGGCTAAGCCAAATGGTCCCTGGCACCTACCCAGCATGCATCCGTGCCCCAGCGACCGTTCGGGTTTCCCAGAGGATCGCCAAATGACCCTGGCACCTACCCAGCGTGCGCAGGGCCCAGCAACCACGCCATGGGGTCAAGCAGCTAGCCAAATGGTCACTGGTGCCTCCCCAGCGTCGCGCCACGGGCCCCAGAGACCCCAATGCAGGGTCCAGCGTCTTGCCAAATGGTCCCTGGCACCTCCCCAGAACGCCGCAGGGCCCAGCGACTTTCGGCGTGGGGTCCCAGCGGCCCGCCAAACGGTCCCTGCCACCTCCCGAGCTCGAGCACCGGACACTAAGCAACCCATCAGCTGGGTCCCAGCTCGCCAAATTGTGCCTGGCACCTCCCCCTCGGCGGCGGGGCCCAGAGTCCCTGCATGGGGTCCCAGCGGCTCGCCAAATGGTCCGTGGCACCTACCCAGTGCAGGCACGGGCACCATCGACCAGCGCGGGTCCCAAAGCGCCTCTCAAACAGTCCCTGGCACCCCCAGAACGCACACGGACACTGGCTACTCCACATGGGGTCCCAGTGGCTCGCAAAACGGTCCTAAGCGTGCCCCAGGTTAGCGCACAGTCTCCAGCTTGACATCACGGCACCTCCCAACTCCACGTTTGCTAAACGGTCCTGGCCCCCAGTGGCTCGCCAGGCCCCAGCGACCCCACGAGGGGTTCTAGCGGCATCAACTGTTGTCCCTGGCACCTCCCCAGCACGCATCTGGGCCCCCCAGCGTCCCCGTGCAGGTTCACAGAGGCTCATGAAACTGGTCCCTGGCACCTCCTAAGCCGCGCACAGGTCCCAGCAACCACACGGGGGGTCCCAAAGGCTCCACAAATGGTCCCTGTCACATCCCCAGCAAGCTGAGGCTCCAGCGACTTCACGCTTTGGGTCCAACCAACTTGCCAAACGTCCCTGGCACCTCCCAGCGCACGACGGGAGCCGAGCCCCCATTCTTGGGTTCCCAGAGGCTGGCCAAATGGTCCGTGGAACCACCCAGCACGCGCCAAGAGACACTAGCAACCCCACGGGGGTCCCAGCGGTTCGCCAAATCATCCCTGGCACCTCCCCAGCGGCGCTGTATGGGACCAAGAGACCATGCATGGGGTCCCAGCTGCTCACCAAATGGTCTCTGGCACCATCCCAGCACGCGCACAGAGATCCCAGTGACCCCACGCGGGGTCCCAGCAGCTCGCTAAATTATCCCTGGCACATCTCCCCAGCCCAGCATGGGTCCCAGAGACCCTGCATGGGTCCCAGCTGCTCGACAAATGGTCTCTGGCACCTCCCCTAGCACAAGCACGAGTCCCAGTGACCCCCCAGCGGCCCCAGCCAGCAGCCAAATGGTCCCTGGCACATCCCCAGGCACCTCCCACGGGCCCCAGAGACCCCGATCCTGCTGGGTCCCCCAGCTGCTCACCAAATGGTCCCCTCCCCACCTCCCCAGTCCCAGCCCGGCTCCACAAACGGTCCCAGTACCAAATGGTCCTCCCAGCAGCTTTTAATGAAACTAGTAACCCCACGGGGTCCCAGCAGCTCCAAATCGTCCCTGGCACCTCCCAGCGAGCGATGGGACCCAGAGATCCTGCACGGGGTCCCAGCTGCTCACCAAATGGTCTCTGGCACCTTCCCAGCGCTGAACAGACACTAGCAACCCCAAGTAGTCCCAGCAGCTCGCCAAATCGTTTCTGGCACCTCACCAGCGAGCACATGGGACCCAGAGACCATGCATGGGGCCCCAGCTGCTCACCAAATGGTCCCTGGCACCTACCCAGCGCACGACTGGGGCCCAGCAACCCTGCGCATTAACAGGGGTCCCATCGGCTCACAAATGGTCCCTGTCACATCCCCAGCGCCAAGACAGGCTCCCCCCAGTACACACACAGGGCCCAGCAACCCGGCGCGGGGTCCCAGCGGCTCGACAAAGGTCCCTGGCACCTCCCAGCTAGCTTGGGCTAACGACCCCACAGGGTCCCATCTGCTCACCAAATGGTCTGGCACCTACCCAGCACACACAGGGGCCCAGCAACCCCGCTGGGTCCCAGCGGCCGTAAATGGTCCCTGGCACCTACCAAGTGCAGGCACGGGCACCACCGACCAGCGCGGGGTCCCAGCGCCTCTCAAACAGTCCCTGGCACCTCCCAGCACGCACACGGACACTAGCGACTTCACATGGGGTCCCAGTGGTTCAAAAGGCGGTCCCTGGCGCCTCCCAAAAGCGGCACACACGGCCCCAGCGACCCACGAGGGGTCTCCCGGCTGTAAAGTTGTCCCTGGCACCTCCCCAGCACGCATCCGGCCCCAGCGACCCGTGTGCAGGTTCACAGAGGCTCGCCAAATTGTCCCTGGCACCTACCCAGCGCCTTTTAGGGGCCCAGCAACCACCGCGTGGGGTCCCATCGGCTCACAAATGGTCCCTGTCACATCCCCAGCCCCAAGACAGGCTCCAGCGACTTCACGCTGGGTCAAACCAACTTGCCAAACTGTCCCTGGCACCTCCCCAGCGCATGACGGACACTAAGCAACCCACGGGGTCCCTGTGGCTCGACAAATGGTCCCTGCCACATCCCCAGCGCGCTAAACTGGACCCTGCGACGTTGCGCAGGGTCCCAGCGGACTCACCAAACACACCCCTGCACCCCCGCAAAAGTGCATGCTGGGCCAGCGAGCCCTCCGCGGTGTCCCCAGTGTCTCGCCAAATGATCCCTGACACCTCCCCAGCATGCACGCACGGCACCAGCGACCCCACGCGGGGTCCCAGCGGCTCACAAATGGTCCCTGTCACATCCCAAGCGCGACAGGCTCCAGCAACTTCACGCTGGGTCCAATCAGCTTGCCAAATGGTCCCTGGCACCTCCCAGCCTTGGGAGCCCAGCGACCCGTCTGCGCAGGGTTCCCAGAGGCTCGCCAAATGGGCCGTGGAACCTCCCCAGCGTGCTCGGGCCCCCCTGAGGACCTGCATGTGGTCCCAGCTGCTCGCCAAATGGTTTCTGGCACCTGCCCAGCATGCAAGCACGAGTCCCAGTGACCCCGTCTGGCCCCCAGCAGCTCGTCAAATGGTCCCTGGCATCCCAGCGCGAGCACGGGCCCTAGAGACCCCACTGGGCTGGGTCCCAGCTGCTCGACAAATGGTCCCTGGCACCTCCCCAGTCCCAGCCCAGACTCGCCAAACGGTCCCTACCACCTCCCCAGCACGCGCAGCGACACTAGGAACCCCCACGGGGTCCCACTGCTCACCTCCCAAATCTGTCCCTGGCACCACCCCAGCGAGTGCATGGGACCCAGAGACCCTTCATGGTGTCCCAGGAGCTCGCCAAATGGTCTCTGGCACCTTCCCAGCACAAGTACTGGCCCCCAGTGACCCTGTGCGGGGTCCCAGCGGCTCGCCAAATGGTCCCTAGCACCTCCCCAGCACGCATACAACACTAGCGACACCACAAGTAGTCCCAGCGGCTCGTCAAATGGTCCCTGGCACATCCCAAGCATGCACTGGACCCCTGCGACTTTGGCAGGGGTCCCAGCGGCTCACCAAACAGTCCTTGAACCTCCCCCCCAGCACGAGGGGGGGCCCAAGCAACCCTCCGCAGGGTCCCAGTGGCTCGTCAAATGATCCCTGGCACCTCCTTGCAGCATAGCGCATGGGCCCTAGCGACCCTGACGGGGTCCAGCTGCTCAACAAATGATCCCTGGCACCTCCGCCAGCACGCTGACGACAATGCCCAGCAATCGCGGGGTCCGAGTAGCTTGCTAAATGGTCCTGGCACTTCCCCAGCCACTGGCAGTGCCCCAGGAACCGCATGGGGACCCGGTCCCAGCCCGAAGCTTTCAAATGGTCCTGGCGCCCCCCAGCATGCGCACGGGCCCCAGTGACCCACCACGCGGGTCCCATCTGCTCTAAATGTTCCCTGGCACCTCCCCAGCATGCGCACGGGCCCAGCGACCCTTCAGGATCCAGCGGCTCATCAAATGGTCCCTGGCACCTACCCAGCCAAGACGCTGGGGCCCAGCAATGCCGAGGCGGGGATCCCCAGCTCGCCAAATGGTCCCTGGCACCTACCCAGCATGCATCCGTGCCCCAGCGACCACGCGGGTCTTCCCAGAGGATCGCCAAATGACCCCTGGCACCTACCCAGCGCGGCGACAGGCCCAGCAACCACCACGCATGGGGTCCCAGCAGCCAGCCAAATGGTCACTGGTGCCTCCCCAGCGCGGCGCACAGGCCCCAGAGACCCCTAATGCAGGGGTCCGGAAAGGTTTTGCCAAATGGTCCTGGCACCTCCCAGAACGCACGCCGCGGGCCCCAGCGACTCCGGCGGGGGTCCCAGCGGCCTGCCAAACGGTCCCTGCCACCTCCCCGAGCGTGAGCACGGACACTAGCAACCCACGCTGGGTCCCAGCTTGCCAAATTTACCCTGGCACCTCCCCCCAGAAGCGTGGGTCCCAGAGTCCCTGCATGGGGTCCCAGTGGCTCGCTAAATGGTCCGTGGCACCTACCCAGCCAGCCACACTAGGCTCCAGCGACACCAGAAGTAGTCCCAACGGCTCGCGGTCCCATGGCGCCTCACCAGCGAAAGTGCATGGGCCCCAGCGACCCCACACAGGGGTCCCATCTCCTGCCAAAATTGTCCTGGCACCTCCCAGCACATCCTGGGCCCCTATCGACTTCGTGCAGGTCCCAGCTGCCCGCCAAATACCTCTGGCACCTCCCAGCGCACACACAGGGCCCAGCAACCCCGGCGGGGTCAAGCAGCCTATTAAATGGTCCCCTGGCACTTCCCCAGCGTGCGCGAACGCCCCAGCGCCCCAAACAGTGTCCCATCTGCTCGCCAAATGGTCTCTGGCACCTACCCAGCACACAGGGCCCAGCAACCCGCGGGGTCCCAGCGGCTCGGCAAAAGGTCCCTGGCAGCTCCCAGCTCCAAGAGATGGACAGTAGCGACCACGCGCAGTCCCAGCTGGCTCCAAACCAACTCCCTGGCACCTCCCAGCGAAGCGATGGGCCCCAGCGACCATACACAGGGTCCCATCTCCTCGGCAAACTGTCCCTGGCACCTAAATGCAGCGCACACAGGGCCCAGCAACCCCATGGGTCCCAGCGGCCTGCCAAATGGTCCCTGGCACCTACCAGTGCAGGGCACGGGCACCACCGACCGGCGGGGTCCCAAGCCCTCTCCAAACAGTCCCTGGCACCTCCCCAGCACGCACACGGACACTAGCGACTTCACATGGGGTCCCAGGGAGTCTCAAAACGTCCCTGGCGCCCTAAGCTGCCCTGCCACGGGCCCCAGCGACCAGAGGGGTTCTAGCGGCTCTTCGCCAAGTTGTCCCCTGGCACCTCCCCAGCACGCATCCGGGCCCCAGCTGCAATTCTGCAGGTTCACAGAGGTTCGCCAAATTGTCCCTTGCACCTCCCAAGCGCCGCACAGGGCCAGCAACCACATCGGGTCCTAGCGGCTCACAAATGGTCCCTGTCACATCCCAAAGCTACGCGACAGGCTCCAGCTTCACGCTAGGTCAAACCAGCTTACAAACTGTCGCTGGCCCTCCCAGCATCATACCCCAGCACCCAGAGGCTTCCGCCAAATGGTCCCCCACCCCACGCCAAGACGGGACACTAGCAACCCCACGTGGTGTCCCAGCAGCTTGGCAAATCGTCCCTGGCACCTCCCAGCGAGCGCATGGGACCAAGAGACCATGCATGGGGTCCCAGCTGCTCACCAAATGGTCTCCCACCTTCCCAGCACAAGCACAGTCCTAGTGACCCGTTGCGGGGTCCCAGCAGTTTCGCCAAATGGTCCCCTGGCTCATCCCAGCGCGAGCATGGGACCCAGAGACTCGCAAGGGTCCCAGCTGCTCACTAAATGGTCCCTGGCACCTCCCAGTCCCAGCACTCGCCAAACGGTCCCCCCAAGACACGGAACTAGCAACCACACGGGGTCCCAGCAGCTCTCCAAATCGTCCCTGGCACCTCCCCAGCCAGCGCATGGGGGAGCCAGAGATCCTGCACGGGGTCCCAGCTGCTCACCACCAAATGGTCTCTGGCACCTTCCCAGCGTGCTGTCTAGCAACCCCAACATGGTCCCAGCACCTCGCCAAATCGTTCGGCACCTCACCACGAGCGAGATAAGAGACCCTGCATGGGGTCCCAGCTGCTCACCAAATGGTCTCTGGCACCTTCCCAGCAGCGCACAGACACTAACAAAACCCCACGCAGGGTCCCAGCAGCTCGCCAAATCGTCCCTGGCACCTTCCCAGCACACGCATCGGGCCCACGACCCCGCAGGGGTCCCAGCGGCTCACCAAATGGTCCCTAGCACCTCCCAGCGCACACACAGGGCACCAGCGACACCACAAGGGGTCCCAGCGGCTCGCCAAAAATGGTCCCTGGCACCCCCCAGCGGCGCTGGGCCCCACCGACCCGGCACAGGGTCCCATCTGCTCGCCAAATGGTCTCTGGCACCTACCCAGCACACACACAGGGCCCAGCACCCGGCAAGTGGGGGTCCCAGCGGCTCGGCAAAGGTCCCTGGTAGCTCCCAGCGGCGCCCGCACGGACAGTATCGACCCCACGCGAGTCCCAGCGGCTCGCCAAACCGTCCTGGCACCTCCCAGCGGCGCGATGGGCCCCAGCGCCCACACAGGTCCCATCTCCTCGCCAAATTGTCCCTGCACCTACCCAGCGCACACGGGCCCAGCAACCCCAAGGCGGGTCCCAGCGGGTCGCCAAATGGTCCCCTGGCACCTACCAAGTGCAGGCAGGGCACCACGACCCGGCGCAGGGTCCCAGCCTCCAAACAGTCCCTGGCACCTCCCCAGCACGCATTAATGGACACTAGCGACCACACGTGGGGTCCCATCGGCTCTCAAATGGTCCCTGTCACATCCCAGGCGCGCGATAGGCTCCAGAGAGACTTCACTGGGTCAATCCAGCTTGCCAAACTGTCCCTGGCACCTCCCCAGCGCATGCACGACACTAGCAACCCCCACCCCGGGGTCCCAGCGGCTCGCCAAATGGTCCCTAGCACCTCCCAGCGCGCACAAACACACTAGCAACACCACAAGTAGTCCCAGCAGGTCGCCAAATGGTCCCTGGCACATCCCCAGCGCATGCACTGGACCCTACGACCTTGCGCAGGGTCCCAGCGACTCACCAAACACACCCCTTGCACTCCCCAGTGCATGCACCGGCCCAGCGTCTCCAGAGTGTCCCAGTGGCTCGCCAAATGATCCCTGGCACCTCGCCAGCATGCGCACAGGCACCAGCGACTCCACGCGGGTCCCAGCGGCTCACAAATGGTCCCTGTCACATCCCCAGCGCGCACAGGCTCCAGCAACTTCACGCTGGGTCCAATCAGCTTGCCAAACTGTCCCTGGCACCTCCCAGCGCGCCTGGAGCCCAGCGACCCGTGCAGGCTTCCCAGAGGCTCGCCAAATGGGCCGTGGAACCTCCCAGCGCGTGCTCGGCTAAAGAGGACCTGCATGTGGTCCCAGCTGCTCGCCAAATGGTTTCTGGCACCTGCCTCAGCAAAGCATACGAGTCCCAGTGACCCCGTGCAGGGCCCCAGCAGCTCGCCAAATGGTCCCTGGCACATCCCAAGCAGCGAGCACGGGCCCCAGAGACCCCCGCGCTGGGTCCCAGCTGCTCGACAAATGGTCCCTGGCACCTCCCCACTCCCAGCGGCTCGCCAAACGGTCCCTACCACCTCCCCAGCGCGCACACGGAAACTAGCAACCCCACGCGGGGTCCCAGCAGCTCTCCAAATCGTCCCTGGCACCTCCCAGCGAGAGCGCATTGGACCCAGAGATCCTGCACGGGTCCCAGCTGCTCACCAAATGGTCTCTGGCACCTTCCCAGCGCGCGCACAGACACTAGCAACCCCACGCGTGGTCCCAGCAGCTCGGCAAATCGTTTCTGGCACCTCACCAGCGAGCGCATGGGACCCAGAGACCCTGCATGGGGTCCCAGCTGCTCACCAAATGGTCTCTGGCACCTTCCCAGCACGCGCACAGACACTAGCAAACCCACGCGGGGTCCCAGCAGCTCGCCAAATCGTCCCTGGCACCTTCCCAGCACAAGCACCGGTCTCAGTGACCCCGTGCGGGGTCCCAGCGGCTCGCCAAATGGTCCCTAGCACCTCCCAGCGCTGCCGCGTACACTAGCGACACCTCAAATAGTCCCAACGGCTCGTCAAATGGTCCCTGGCGCCTCCCCAGCGTGCGCAACGGCCCCAGCGACCCCACACAGGGTCCCATCTGCTCGCCAAATGGACTCTGGCACCTACCCAGCATTACACAGGGGCTTACCCGGCGTGGGGTCCCAGCGGCTCGGCAAAAGGTCCCTGGCAGCTCCCCAGCGCGCGCACGGACAGTAGCGACCCCACGCGCAGTCCCAGCGGCTCGCCAAACCGTCCCTGGCACCTCCCAGCGAGCGCAACGGCCCCAGCGACCCCACACAGGGTCCCATCTCCTCGCCAAATTGTCCCTGGCACCTCCCCAGCACACGCACGGGCCCTATCGACTTCGCGTGGGGTCCCAGCGGCTCGCCAAATACTCTCTGGCACCTACCCAGCGCACACACAGGGCCCAGCAATCACGCGCGGGGTCCAAGCAGCTCGCTAAATGGTCCCTGGCACTTCCCCAGCGTGCGCACGGACACTAGCAACCCCACACGGGGTCCCAGCGGCTCGCCAAATGGTCCCTGGCACATCCCCAGCGCATGCACTGGACCCCTGCGACCTTGCGCAGGGTCCCAGCGACTCACCAAACACACCCGCACCCCCAGCGCATGCACTGGGCCCAGCGACCCTCCGCAGTGTCCCAGTGGCTCGCCAAATGATCCCTGGCACCTCGCCAGCATGCGCACAGGCACCAGCGACCCCACGCGGGGTCCCAGCGGCTCACAAATGGTCCCTGTCACATCCCCAGCGCGCGCACAGGCTCCAGCGACTTCACACTGGGTCCAATCAGCTTGCCAAACTGTCCTGGCACCTCCCCAGCGCGCACGGGCCCAGCGACCCCGTGCGGGTTCCCAGAAGGCTCGCCAAATGGGCCGTGGAACCTCCCAGCGCGTGCTCAGGCCCCTGAGGACCTGCATGTGGGTCCCAGCTGCTCGCCAAATGGTTTCTGGCACCTGCCAGCACAAGCACGAGTCCCAGTGACCCCGCGGGGCCCCAGCAACTCGTCAAATGGTCCCCTGGCACATCCCCAGCGCGAGCACGGGCCCCAGAGACCCGCGCTGGGTCCCAGCTGCTCGACAAATGGTCCCTGGCACCTCCCCAGTCCCAGCGGCTCGCCAAACGGTCCCTACCACCTCCCCAGCGCGCACGGACACTACTTACCCACGCGGGGTCCCAGCAGCTCGCCAAATTGTCCCTGGCACCTCCCCAGCGAGCGCATGGGTCCCAGAGACCCTGCATGGGGTCCCAGCTGCTCGACAAATGGTCTCTGGCATTTTCCCAGCACGCGCACGGGCCCCAGTGACCCCGTGCGGGCTCCCAGCGGCTCGCCAAACGGTCCCTGGCACCTCCCCAGCACGCGCACGGACACTAGCAACCCCACGCGGGGTCCCACCGGCTCGCCAAATCGTCCCTGGCACCACCCCAGCGAGTGCATGGGACCCAGAGACCCTTCATGGTGTCCCAGAAGCTCGCCAAATGGTCTCTGGCACCTTCCCAGCACAACTACTGGCCCCAGTGACCCCGTGCGGGGTCCCAGCGGCTCGCCAAATGGTCCCTAGCACCTCCCCAGCGCGCGCATGAACACTAGCGACACCACAAGTAGTCCCAGTGGCTCGTCAAATGATCCCTGGCACCTCCCCAGCATGCGCACGGGCCCCAGCGACCCCGGACGGGGTCCCAGCTGCTCAACAAATGATCCCTGGCACCTCGCCAGCACGCGCACAATGCCCAGCAATCACGCGCGGGGTCCGAGCAGCTTGCTAAATGGTCGCTGGCACTTCCCCAGCGCGCGCAAGTGCCCCAGGAACCGGGCGTGGGGTCCCAGCGGCTCGCCAAACGGTCCCTGGCGCCTCCCCAGCGTGCGCACGGGCCCCAGCGACCCCACACGGGGTCCCATCTGCTCTCTAAATGTTCCCTGGCACCTCCCCAGCACACGCACGGGGCCCAGCGACCCCGTGCGAG
>JAHFZB010001209.1:0-10000 GCA_036884735.1 Huso huso | reverse complement strand
GATGAGAGAAGTATCCTTTTCATGTGGTTTTGGTTTTGCCGTTGTGAGCAGGTGTGGGAGACAGCACCGTGTCTGCATGTGAAATAACAAAGTCATCGCAGTGGAGGGACTCTCTGAAGGCTGCTGTTTGTGGATTTGTCTTGTAATGTGAGTGATCTACTGTACTGTGATGCCACTGTCTGTACGCACGCTGCACTGTAGGGGAGACACCGCTGGCATTCACAGGGCATGCTTGTTCATTTAAAACACGCTGCACTGTAGGGGAGACACCGCTGGCATTCACAGGGCATGCTTGTTCATTTGAAGCACACTGCACTGTAGGGGAGACACCGCTGGCATTCACAGGGCATGCTTGTTCATTTGAAGCACACTGCACTGTAGGGGAGACACCGCTGGCATTCACAGGGCATGCTTGTTCATTTAAAGCACGCTGCACTGTAGGGGAGACACCGTTGGCATTCACAGGGCATGCTTGTTCATTTAAAACACGCTGCACTGCAGGGGAGACACCACTGGCATTCACAGGGCATGCTTGTTCATTTAAAAACACCCCTCACAGATCAGTGAAATACACACCCCACATGACAGATCAGTGAAACACAGTGGGCATGCTTGTTCACATGACAGAGCAGTGACCCACAGTGCAGCACAAACACCCCACATGACAGATCAGTGAAACACAGTGCAGCACAAACACCCCACATGACAGATCAGTGAAACACAAACACCCCACATGACAGATCAGTGAAACACAGTGAGGCACAAACACCCCACATGACAGAGCAGTGACCCACAGTGCAGCACAAACACCCCACATGACAGAGCAGTGACCCGCAGTGAGGCACAAACACCCCACATGACAGAGCAGTGACCCACAGTGCAGCACAAACACCCTGACACTGTAGGGGACAAACACCCCACATGACAGATCAGGACCCATTCACAGGGCATGCTTGTTCATTTAAAAGTGAAACGCAAACACTGCAGGGGAGACCCACAGTGCAGCTGGCATTCACATGGCAGATCAGTGTTCATTTAAAACACGCCACATGCACTGCACAGGAGACAAACACGCCTCATGACAGATCATTCCCACAGGGCATGCTTGTTCACAAACACCACGACAGATCAGTGACCCACTGTGCAGGGAAACACCCCTGGACATTGACCCACAGGGCATGCTTGACAGATCAGTGAAACATTTAAAACCCCACATGACAGATCAGTGACCCACAGTGCGCTGCACTGACAGGGGAGACACAAACACCCCACATTCACAGGGCATGCAGCACAAACACCCCACATGTTCATTTAAACACCCCACACGATCTGCACCCACAGGGGAGAACCACAGTGCAGCACAAACACCCACATGACAGGCATTCACAGGGCATGACTTGTTCATTTGAAAACACCCTGCACTGTGAACCACAGGGGAGACACACAGTGCAGCATTCATGACAGATCATGCTTGTTCATTTGAAACAAACACATGACAGATCAGTGAAACACAGTGCAGCACAAACACGGGGATCAGTGACCCACAGTGCAGCACAAACACCCCTCATGACATTCAGTGACCCAGGCATGTGCATTTAAAACACACCCCACATGACAGATCAGTGAAACAAACACCCCCATGTAGGGGAGACACACCCCACATGACAGATCTGGCATTCCCACAGGGCATGCTTGTTCATTTAAAACACACTGCACTGTCAGGGAGACACCGCTGACAGCATTCCCACAGGGCATGCTTGTTCATTTAAAGCACGCTGCACTGTCAGGGGAGACACCGCTGGCATATACATATATGTGTGTGTGCAGATGTTGTGGTGCTTGTTCATTTAAAAGCACTTGCCACTGCACTGTAGGGGAGACAATGTTCAAGCATTGTTTATGGGCATGGGTTTTTGTTGTTAATATTAAATCCACATGTATTAAAAATCATGCAAACTAAATAATTTTCATTATGAAAAGGGGACACCATTATCTTAACAAGTCTGCCAACTTGTTCATTTAAAAACACGCTGCACTGATCACTGGAGACACATGCCCTGTTGGCATTTTACAAGCATGGGCATGCCAGGGGTGTCTCCCCACAGTTGTTCATTTAAATGCCAGCATGCCCCACAGTGCACTGTAAATGGGAGACACTGTGAATGGCATTCATGCCCTGTGAATGCAGGGTGTCATGCTTGTTCATTTAAAATGCACGCTGCACTGTAGGGGAGACACGTGCTTTAAATGAACATTCCCAGGGCATGCTTGTTCATTTAAAGAACAAGCTGCCCTGTAGGGGAGACCCCTGCAGTGCAGCGTGCTTTAAATGAACAAGCATGCCCTGGAATGCTTGTTCATTTAAAAACAAGCATGCTGCACTGTGCCAGGGGAGACACCACAAGCATGCCCTGGCATTCACAGGGCATGCTTGTTCATTTAAACACAGCGCTTTAAATGAACACTGTAGGAATGCCACACAGTGCAGCGTGCTTTAAATGAACAAGCATGCCCTGGGCATGCTTGTTCATTTTTAAATGAACACGCTGCACTGTGAATGCCACCGGTGTCTCCCCTACAGTGGCATGAAATTAACAAGCATGCCCTGTGAATGAGACACTGCTCCCCATGCAGTCTTCAAATGAACAAGGCATGCTTGTTCATTTAAAGCATGCTGTGAATGCCAGGGATGCTTGCACAGTGATCTTGTATCTTATTTTCAGGTGAAGTTTTGAATGCATCAAGTTGGAAGACTTGGCTTAAGATAATGAACTCCACTTTTCATAATGAAAATTATTTAGTTTGCATGATTTGATAATACATGTGGATTTAATTAGACAACAAAACCACCCATTACTCCATAAACAATGACTTGAACATTCATTATCCTGTCTGACCATGTTTCAGGAGACCTCTAGTGGTCAAGATGCGCCATGTGAGGGAATAATGCTATTTTTATTCTCAAACTTATATACCTCCCTTGAATTACTTTACCACAACATCTGCACACACACACACATATATATATGTATAATGTATGTATATATCAATACATGTATATATGTGTTCTTATCTAGTGTCGTGGTAGAACAGTTTTGGCCTTAGCAATAGTCAATGCTAGTAATTGGAAATGCTGAGTAATTGAAAGTATTTTATGTGTTTCACTGATCTGTCATGAGGGGTGTTTGTGCTGCACTGTGGGTCACTGATCTGTCATGAGGGGTGTTTGTGCTGCACTGTGGGTCACTGATCTGTCATGAGGGGTGTTTGTGCTGCACTGTGGGTCACTGATCTGTCATGTGGGGTGTTTGTGCTGCACTGTGGGTCACTGATCTGTCATGTGGGGTGTTTGTGCTGCACTGTGGGTCACTGATCTGTCATGAGGGGTGTTTGGTCACTGATCTGTCTGTCATGAGGGGTGTTTGTGCTACACTGTGGGTCACTGATCTGTCACTGCACTGTGGGTCACTGATCTGTCATGTGGGGTGTTTGTGTTTCACTGATCTGTCATGTGGGGTGTTTGTGCTGCACTGTGGGTCACTGATCTGTCATGAGGGGTGTTTGTGCTGCACTGTGGGTCACTGATCTGTCATGAGGCGTGTTTGTGTGTGTTTCACTGATCTGTCATGGGGTGTTTGTGCTGCACTGTGGGTCACTGATCTGTCATGTGGGGTGGGGTGTTTGATCTGTCATGAGGGTGTTTGTGCTGCACTGTGTTTCACTGATCTGTCATGGGGGTGTTTGTGCTGCACTGTGGGTCACTGCTCTGTCATGTGGGGTGTTTGTGCCTCACTGTTTGTGCACTGATCTGTCATGGTTCACTGATCTGTCATGTGGGTGTTTGTGCTGCACTGTGGGTCACTGTTTGTCATGCTGTTTGTGCTGCACTGTGGGTCACTGATCTGTCATGTGGGGTTTGTGTTTGGTCACTGATCTGTCACTGTGGGTGTTTGTGCACTGATCTGTCATGTGGGGTGTTTGTGCTGCACTGTGTTTTGTGCTGCACTGATCTGTCTGTCATGTGGGGTGGGTTGATCTGTCATGTGGGGTGTTTGTGTTTCACTGATCTGTCATGTGGGGTGTTTGTGCTCACTGTGGGTCACTGATCTGTCATGAGGGTGTTTGTGCTGCACTGTGGGTCACTGATCTGTCATGTCAGTGTTTGTGTTTCACTGATCTGTCATGGGGTGTTTGTGCTGCACTGTGGGTCACTGATCTGTCATGAGGGGTGTTTGTGCTGCACTCACTGATCTGTCATGGGGTCACTGTGTTTCACTGTCATCATGGGGTGTTTGTGCTGCACTGTGGGTCACTGATCTGTCATGTGGGGGGTTTGTGCTGCACTGTGGGTCACTGATCTGTCATGAGGGGTGTTTGTGCTGCACTGTGGGTCACTGTCTGTCATGTGGGGTGTTTGTGCTGCACCGCGGTCACTGTTTCACTGATCTGTCATGTGGGGTGGGTGTTTGTGCTGCACTGTGTTTCACTGATCTGTCATGTGGGGTGTTTGTGCTGCACTGTGTTTCACTGATCTGTCATGTGGGGTGTTTGTGCTGCACTGTGGGTCACTGCTCTGTCATGTGGGGTGTTTGTGCCTCACTGTGTTTCACTGATCTGTCATGTGGGGTGTTTGTATTTCACTGATCTGTCATGAGGGGTGTTTGTGCTGCACTGTGGGTCACTGATCTGTCATGTGGGGTGTTTGTGTCTCACTGTGGGTCACTGATCTGTCATGTGGGGTGTTTGTGCCTCACTGATCTGTCATGAGGAGTGTTTGTGCTGCACTGTGTTTCACTGATCTGTCATGAGGGGTGTTTGTGCTGCACTGTGGGTCACTGATCTGTCATGTGGGGTGTTTGTGCCTCACTGTGTTTCACTGATCTGTCATGTGGGGTGTTTGTGCTGCACTGTGGGTCACTGCTCTGTCATGTGGGGTGTTTGTGCCTCACTATGTTTCACTGCCACACAGGGTCACTGTATTTTGGATCATGTTTGCTCCATATCATCCAGGCTCAACAAGCGCAGGCTCCGCTGGTAATCCTGAGAGAGAGGAAGACGGAGCCACAACTACACGCGGCTCTGCATTTCAGAGTTGTGTGTGTGTGTGTATCTGTGTGCCTGTGTGTGTGTATGTGTGTGTCTGCGAGTGTGTTTCTGTGTGTGTGTCTATGTTTCTGTGTGCTCTGTGTGTGTGTATCTGTGTGTGCATGTATCTGTGTGTGCATGTTTCTGTGTGTGTAGCAGTGTGTGTGTGTGTGTGTGTGTGTGTAGCAGCGTCTTGTCAAGTAGAAAGCCTTCAAAGGGAGCCTATGTTTTGTAACAGTGTGGCAGAAGTTGCCAAAATCTTGAAAAGAAAAAAAAACATTATAAAATAGATTAATAGAAAGGAAAGTTAACATTGTCTAATTGTGCACGCAGTGAGTGAAGGGGCATGCGCAGCTCCACAGTCCTCATTGTGCACGCAGTGAGTGAAGGGGCATGCGCAGCTCCACAGTCCTCATTGTGCACGCAGTGAGTGAAGGGGCATGCGCAGCTCCACAGTCCTCATTGTGCACGCAGTGAGTGAAGGGGCATGCGCAGCTCCACAGTCCTCATTGTGCACGCAGTGAGTGAAGGGGCATGCGCAGCTCCACAGTCCTCATTGTGCACGCAGTGAGTGAAGGGGCATGCGCAGCTCCACAGTCCTCATTGTGCACGCAGTGAGTGAAGGGGCATGCGCAACACAGTCCTCACAGGTTATGTAATTGAAGAGTTTTGAAAGCGGTTCTCTATAGCAGTTTGTGCAGACTCGGCACTGACACTCCCGCAGAATAACACAATGCCGCGTCAGCGAGCAGCTAGGTCAGCTGATTCGTGTGTCACCTGATTGCGGGACTCGTGAAAAATAACTTCCTTAGACACAAGGAGCAGCTGGGATTGAGCGCCGAGAGACCAGCCGAGCACAGCGGGGCAACAGCGCGCCGGGGAGACTGCTACACCGTGGACAGAGCGCCCGAACCCCGCTGCACGGTGACTCGCTGAGCGGGGAGAGGCGATTTATTGCCCGGAGTGTTTATCTGTGCAACTCCGCGAGTCACAGAGGATCACGGAATCGAAACAGAAGCATTGTCTGAAATCGGTGAGTCCAGTCGTTCAATCAAAAGCGAAAACTAATCTACAGTGACTATTGTTAGCACAGCATGTTTGTATCGCGATTAAGAACACATTAAAAATGAAAATCGCTCGTTTGGGAGTCATGATTAGCTAAGGAGACAAGAACAGGATTTGCTCTTTATAACACACAGGGACTGGTTTTGCCCGGTAATGCATTTGAATGATGTCATCGACATTACTATAGTAGCATATTCTACTCTATGCTACTATAGGAATGTCGATTAAAACGTACAGGGCAGAGCCAATAACGACATAAACACGGCGTCAATGCACGCAACAAACACGAATTCTGTGCGCGTGGTGCCCGCATTTCTCTTCAGTATAATATACCCTGGCCCTGCAATAGCACCCCTAGAGCCCGACTGCGGGATTGCACCGTCATCGGGTCTCTGAATTGTGGGTAACGCTTTCTGTTGTCCGGCATAAATTGATATTAAATAGATATGCAACTGCATATTAAATTAATGTTAAATTAATATATAATAAATATGCAATAGCTGTTTTTTTTCTAAATGTTAAGCACATGTCGATTGAAAATGTAATTGCAGATCCCGTCCATTTATATTACGTTTTGTTAGCCTTGCAGATCTGTAATAATGTCCCATTGTTTACATGTTTCTAATTGAAAATACAGTTCATCTGACCTAAATGTCAATGGAAAGTAACAAGGAATAATTGAACATAAATTCAGTATCAATTACATATCTATTAAATATTAATTCAACATTAATTTAATATGTAATTGCATGTCTATTAAATAGTAATTTAACATGCAATTACATATCTATTAAATAGTAATTCAACATTAATTTAATATGTAATTGCATATCTATTAAATAGTAATTTAACATGCAATTACATATCTATTAAATAGTAATTCAACATTAATTTAATATGTAATTGCATGTCTATTAAATAGTAATTTAACATGCAATTACATATCTATTAAATATTAATTCAACATTAATTTAATATGTAATTGCATGTCTATTAAATAGTAATTTAACATGCAATTACATATCTATTAAATATTAATTCAACATTAATTTAATATGTAATTGCATGTCTATTAAATAGTAATTTAACATGCAATTACATATCTATTAAATATTAATTCAACATTAATTTAATATGTAATTGCATGTCTATTAAATAGTAATTTAACATGCAATTACATATCTATTAAATATTAATTCAACATTAATTTAACATGCAATTGCACATGTATTTGATATTAATTGATGCCCCTAATAGAAAGCGTTGTTGAATTGTGAAAGTCACTTCCCTCCTCTTCAGAGCAGCGGGTTGGCTCAGCAGTGTGGGTCTCACTTCCTGTGTCGCTTTGTCCTGTTTCAGCCGCGGCCGTGACCCCTGTGTGACCCCGCGATGGACACCAGTGGTCTGACTCGTGGTGCTTTGGGCTCCGGACCCTCGGACGGGAACTTCTCGTCTCTCTGCCCCAACGGGTCTGTATGGGTGTGGAAGGGGCTGCGGGAGTGTGCTGAGGACAGCCGGGACATGGCCAGCGTCGTCCTGGGGCTGCTGTCCATCGTGTGCTTCATGGTGTCGTCACTGCCGTGGGTATAGCAGCCGCACGCACACTGACACACGCACGCACACTGACACACACACACTGACGCACTGACGCACTGACACACTGACGCACACACGCACGCACACCGACACTGACACACTGACACACACACGCACTGGACGCGACACACCTGTGTACGCACACATTGCGCGACCGACACACACACTGACACACACACACACTGACGCACTGACACATGCACACACACTGACACTGACGATTTTACTGACACACGCCATTGTCACTGACGCTTTTGACACACTGGACACGCACACTGACACGCACGCACACAACACACACACACTGAGGAGAGCGCAGCAGGGCTCGGCTCGACTCTGCTCTGCTCGGGGGGTGGGTGGGGGGTGGTGATGAATTTGGAACTTCGGAACTCAGGCAGGAACATTCTGTTCATTCTGAGAGAGTAAGAGCGGGAGTGTGTGTGAGAGTGTGTGTGTCACTGTGATTGTGTGTGTGTGTGTGTGTGTTTCACTGTGATTGTGTGTGTGTGTGTGTGAAAGAGTGTGTGTCACTGTGATTGTGTTTGAGAGTGTGTGTCACTGTGATTGTGTGTGTGAGTGAGAGTGTCACTGTGATTGTGTGTGAGAGTGTCACTGTGATTGTGTGAGAGAGTGTGTGTCACTGTGATTGTGTGTGTGTGAGAGTGTGTCACTGTGATTGTGTGTGTGTGTGTGAGAGTGTGTCACAAGGACATGCTCTCACACACACTGAGACACGCACACTGTTGATCTGTCTCTCTCTCTCTCAGGCAGTACTACAGGTCCTATAAGTCTGGCAACATGGACCAGGCCTTGTCAATATGGTTCCTATTGGGTTGGCTGGGAGGAGATTCCTGCAATCTGATTGGCTCCTTCCTGGCTGACCAGCTTCCTCTGCAGGTAAGTCAGTCTGTTCTGGGGTGCCTATTTTGTGTTCCCAGTCGTGCAGTGTGCAGTGCGCAGTGTATCGAGTGTCTCGTCTAGCCTGTGTCTCTCAGTGCTCGCTGTCTCCTCACAGAGCTACACTGCAGTGTACTACGTCCTGGCAGACCTGCTGATGCTGGGGCTCTACCTGTACTACAAGATGAAGAACAGGAACACAGAGTGGCGTGAGTCAGCTTCCCCTGCGCTGCTGTGTGTGTGTGTGTGTGTGTGTGTGTGTGTGTCAGTGTGTGCGTGTGTCAGTGTGTGTGTGTGCATCTCAGTTTGTGTGTGTGCGTATCAGTGTGTGTGTGTCTGTGTCAGTGTCAGTGTCTCAGTGTCTCTATATTATCAGCCTGTCTCTCCTTCAGGTAGTGGAGTGTTGAACGCAGTGTGTGTGTGTCTCAGTGTGTGTGTGTGTGTGTCTCAGTGTCAGTGTCTCGGTGTCAGTGTCTCCCTGTATTATCAGCCTGTCTCTCCTCCAGGTAGTGGAGTGTTGAACGCAGTGCATGTGTGTGTGTCTCAGTGTCAGTGTCTCAGTGTGTCAGTGTCTCTCTGTATTATCAGCCTGTCTCTCCTCCAGGTAGTGGAGTGTTGAACACAGTGGGCGTGTTCTCTCTTCTCGGAGTCTCAGCCTCCCTGTCACTCTTCAAGGGGGCGGGGCTGCACAGTGACACACCCCCAGGGTTCAGAGGTCGTGTGCTGCTGTCCCTCACTGCGGATGAGAACGGCGCGGAGGTGAGTGACTCCGGGGATCATGGGAAATCCTGGCCAGGCCCGATTACTCCCATTGACACAAGTGTTTGGATCGCGTGGTGTGGATCGCGTGGTGTGGATCGCGTGGTGTGGATCGCGTGGTTTGGATCGTGTGGTTTGAGGTGCTGGCTCTGTTTTCTCACCCCCTCTCTGTCTCTCCAGTCGTTCACCAGCTTGGAGATCGTGGGCTTCACGATCGGCTCCGTCTCCTCAGTGCTGTACCTGTGCTCCCGCGGGCCGCAGATCTACACCAATGTGAGTCTGTGTGTGTGAGTCTGTGTGTGTGAGTCTGTGTGTGTGTGTGAGTCTGTGTGTGTGAGTCTGTGTGTGTGAGTCTGTGTGTGTGTGTGAGTCTCCATGGTGAGAGTCTGTGTGTGTGAGTCTCCATGGTGTGAGTCTGTGTGTGTGTGTGTGTCTCCATGGTGTGTGTGTGTGTGTGTGAGTCTCCATGGTGAGAGTCTGTGTGTGTGAGTCTCCATGGTGTGAGTCTGTGTGTGTGTGTGAGTCTGTGTGTGAGTCTGTGTGTGTGTGTGTGAGTCTCCATGGTGTGAGTCTGTGTGTGTGAGTCTCCATGGTGTGA
>JAHFZB010001208.1:0-11000 GCA_036884735.1 Huso huso | reverse complement strand
GCGTATGCTGGGGAGGTGCCAGGGACCTTTTGGGGAGCCCCTGGGACTCACCCTGGTAGCTGGGGCCTGTGCGCGCGGGGGAGGTGCCAGGGATCTTTTGGCATGCCGCTGGATCCCTGCGCGGGTCGCTAGGCCCCATTGCGCGCTGGTAAGGTGACAGGGACCATTTGTCCAGCCACTCGGACCCCGCGTGGGGTCGCTGGGCCCCGTGCGTGTGCTGGGGGGGCCAGGGTCTATTTGGCAAGCTGCTGGGACCCCGTGCAGGGTCGCTGGGGCGTCGTCTTGGCGCACTGGGGATGTGCCAGGGACTTTTTGCGAGACACTGGGACCCCGCGCGTCGCTGGGGCCCGTAAGTGCACTGGGGATGTGCCAGGGACCATTTGCGAGTTGCTGGGACCCCGCGCGCGGTTGCTGGGCCCTGTGCGCGTGTTGGGGATGTGGCAGGGATCATTTGGCGAGCCTCTGGGACACCACGTGAGGTCACTGGGCCCAGTGCGTGCGCTTGGGAGGTACCAGGGACCATTTGGAGAACCGCTGGGACCACGTGCGGGGTCGCTGGGCCCAATGCGTGTGATGGGGAGGTGACAGGATCCATTTGGCAAGCTGCTGGGACCCCACGCGGGGTCGCTGGGCCCCGTGCGCACGCTGGTGAGGTGCCAGTGACCATGTGCCGAGCTGCTGGCACCCCAAGTGCACGCTGGGGACGGGCAAGGTACCATTTGCGAGCCGCTGGGACACCGCGCGTGGTTGCAGGGCCCCGTACATGCGCAGGGGCAGAGCCAAGAACCATTTGGCGAGCTGCTGGGAACTCTTGGTTGCTGGGGCCTGTGCCCACTCTGGGGATGTGCCAGGGGACCATTTGCGAGGACCCCGCTGCTGGGACCCTAGCGTGGGGAGCCAGGGACCATTTGGTGAGTGCTGGGGAGGTGCCAGGGACCATTTGGCAATCCTCTGGGACCCTGCGGGATGAGGTTGCTGGGCCTGGGCTGAGCCTCTGGGACCCTGCGCGAGGTCGCTGGGGAGGTGCCAGGGACAATTTGGCGATCCTCTGGGACCCAGGAACCCGTGTGCGTGCTGGGAGGTCCCAGGGATCTAGGAAAGTACCGCTGCACTGGGGAGGGGGAGGGGCAGGGCCCATTTGGCAAGCTGCTGGGACCCCGTGACCGCTGGGCCCCGTGGTTGCGCTTGGGAGGGCTAGGGACCATTTGGCGAGGGACCCGGGCGAAGTCACTGGGCCCCGCTTGCTTGGTAGGAGCCAGGGACCATTTGAGGAGTCGCTGGGACCAGACGCGAAGTCCCTGGGCCTGTGCGCCTGCGCTGGGAAGGTGCCAGGGACCATTGGAGAGCCGCTGGGATCCCGCGCAGCGGTTTCGCTGCTCCCCAGGCGCTCGCTGGGGAGGGAGCCAGGTACCATTCTGCTAGCCGCTGGGACCCCTCGCGAAGTCGCTGGGGCCCATGAGCATAGCTGGGATGTGCCAGGGACCATTTGTCAAGCCGCTGGGAACCTGCGTGTGGTCGCTGGGCCCATGGGCACACTGGGGGAGGAACAGGGACGATTTGGCAAGCCGCTGGGACCCCGCCAAAAGTCGCTGGGGCTTGTGCGTGCTCTGGTGATGTGCCAGGGACCATTTATAGCCGCTGGGACCCCTGCGTGAAGACACAGGGGCCCATGCGCGTGCTGCAGATGTTCAAGGACCATTTACAAGCAGCTGGCACACAGAGCAAAGTCACTGGGGCCCATCCCGCACTGGGGATGTGCCAGGTACCATTTGGCGAGCCGCTGGGACACCGCGCTGGTGCCCGATGTGGTTGGGGGCCCGTGCATGCGCAGGGTCAGGGGCCAGAACCATTTGGTGTGCCGCTGGGAACTCTCATAAGTTGCTGGGGCCTGTGCCCACTCTGGGGATGTGCCAGGGACCATTTGCGAGCTGCTGGGACCCTGCTTGGGGTCGCAGGGGCCCTTGCGCCTATGGGGAGGAAACCAGGTACCATTTGGTGAGCCACTGGGACCCGTCAGACCATTGGGGCCCATGTGAGCTCAGGCCAGGGACCATTTGGCAAGCGGTGGGAACCGTCTGCGGCCTCGATTGAGACCCGTCTTGCATGGGGATGAGCCCAGGGACCATTTACGAGCCTCTGGGACCCTGCAGCCAGGTTGCTGGGCCTGTGCGTGCTGGGAGGTGCCAGGGCCCATTTGGCAAGCTGCTGGGTCCCCGCATTTTGGTCGCTGGGCCCCGTGGTTGCGCTGGGGAGGGGCTAGGGACCATTTGGCGGGGACCCCGGCTAAGTCACTGGGCCCGCGTCTTGGTGTAGGAGCCAGGGACCATTTGGCGAGTCGCTGGGACCAGCCTTGGTCGCTGGGGCCTGAGCGACGCTGGGAAGGTGCCAGGGACCATTTGGAGAGCCTCTGGGATCCCGTGCATGGTTTAATTGCTGGTCCCGCGCTTTCGCTGGGAGGAGCCAGGTACCATTCTGCTAGCCGCTGGGACCCCTCGCCCGAAAGTCGCTGGGGGCCCATGCCATTTGTGACAGCTGAGGATGTGCCAGGGACCATTTGTCAAGCCTCTGGGAACCTGCGTGGTTGCTGGGCCCGTGGGCCCCGCTGGGGAGGGAACATGGACGATTTGGCAAGCCGCTGGGACCCCGTCAAGAAAAGTCGCTGGGGCTTGTGCGTGCTCTGGTGATGTGCCAGGGACCATTTGCGAGCCGCTGGGACCCTGCGTGAAGACACAGGGGCCCGTGCGCGTGCTGCAGATGTTCCAAAGACCATTTACAAGCCGCTGGCACACAGAGCAAAGTCACTGGGGCCCATGTGCGGGACTGGGGATGTGCCAGGGACCATTTGGCAAGCCTCTGGGATCCCTCACGGGGTCGTGCTGGGCCCCATGCCATTGGCACGCTGGGGAGGTGCCAGGGACAATTTGGCTAGCCTCTGGGACCCCTTGCTGGTTCGCTGGGCCCCTGGCGAGCACTGGGTATGTGCCAGGGACCATTTGGGGAGCCTCTGGGACCCTGTGCGAGGTCGCTTGGGGCTGTGCGGCGATGCTGTTGAGGTGCCAGGGACGATTTGGCGAGCTGCTGGGACACCGTGTGGGGTCGCTGGGCCTCATCTTGCGCGCCTGAGAGGTGTCAGGTACCATTTGGCTAGCCGCTGGGAACCCTCGGGGTTGCTGGGGCCCGTGCCTGCACTGGGGATAGGGAAAGGGACCATTTTATGCCTCTTGGACACTGCTGGGGAGGTCGCTGGGCCCAGTGCACATGCGCTTTGGGAGGTGCCAGGGACCATTTGGAGAACCGCTGGGACCCGCTTGGGGTCGCTGGGCCCGTGCGCGTGCTGGGAGGGGCCAGGGACCATTTAAGCGTGCTATTGGGACCCCACGCCGGGTCGCTGGGCCCAGTGCGCACGGTGGGGTGCCAGGGACCATTTGCCGAGCTGCTGGGACCCCAAGTGTGGGACCCATGGGGACGGGCAAGGACCATTTGAGCCTCTGGGACACCGTGGTCGCAGGGGGTCATTTGCGCAGGGGACGGAGTCATGGACCATTTGGCGAGCTGCTGGGAACCCAGCCCAATTTTGCTGGGGCCCGTGCCCACTCTGGGGATGTGCCAGGGACCATTTGGCGAGCTGCTGGAACCCCGCGTGGTTGCCTGGCCCTCTGCATGGGTATGGAGCCAGGGATCATTTGGCGAAACAGCTGGGACCCCCGCACAGGGGGTCGCTGGGGCCCAGTCGATGTGCTGGGAGGGTGCCAGGGACCATTTGTCCAGCCACTGGAACCCCACGGGAAAGTTGCTGGGCGCAGTGCGTTCGCTGGGGAGGAGCCAGGGACCATTTGGCAACTCACTGGGACCCAGGCAGGGTCTCTGGGGGCCCGTCTACGCACTGGGGAGGTGCCAGGGATTGTTTACGAACCCATTGGGACCCCACACCGTGTCGCTGGTACCAGTGAGCATGCTGGGGAGGTGCATGAGACCATTTGGCGAGCCGCTGGGACCCCAGCGTGGGGTCGCTGGACCCGTCGTCCTCTGGGGGTGGCCAGGGACCATTTGACGAGCCGCTGGGACCCCGCCATGGGGTTGTTGGGCCCCGTCTTGGCGCTGCTGGGGAGGGCAGGCCCATTTAACCAGGACAGGACCCCGCAATCTGCTGGGACCCCGCTGGGGGGACCATTTGGGGCCCTGGGAACTACACGCTGGGACCCATCCAGGGATTGTTGGCGAGCCATTGGGACCCCCGCGGGTCGCTGGTACCAGTGAGCATGCTGGGGAGGTGCATGAGACCATTTGGCGAGCCGCTGGGACCCCGCGTGGGTCGCTGGGCCCCATTTGGCGAACGTCCCTATGGTGGGGGGTGGCCAGGGACTATTTGTGAGCCGCTGGGACCCAGCTTGGGGTTGGTTGGGGCCCCGTGCCACTGTGCTGACTGGGGAGGGGCCAGGGTCCATTTGGCAATCTGCTGGGGCCCTGCTCAGGGTCTCTGTGGCCCGTCTACACGCTGGGGCGGGTGCAGGGATTATTTGGCGAGCCATTGGGACCCCACGCCCGGGTCGCTGGTACCAGTGAGCATGCTGGGGAGGTGCATGAGACCATTTGGCGAGCTGCTGGGACCCATGGGGCCGCTGGGCCCCGCGTGCGCTGGGGAAGTGGCCAGGAACCATTTGACGCCGCTGGGACCCGCTTGGGACCCCTTGGGTTTTTTGGGCCCGTCTTGGACCAGGGTCTGGGAACCCTGTAGGTGCTGGGACCCCATTCTGCCAGAACCCTCGCTGGGCCCTGTCTTGCCGCTTGGGGAGGAACCAGGGACCATTTGACGAGCCGCTGGGACCCCATCTTGGTGGTCGCTGGGCCCCGTGCGTGTGCTGGGGAGGGGCCAGGGTCCATTTGGCAATCTGCTGGGACCTTGAAGGGGTCTCTGTGGCCATTGTAAATCTGCACGCTGGGGCTGGGGCCGGGTGCAGGGATTATTTGGCGAGCCATTGGGACCCCACGCTGGGTCGCTGGTACCAGTGAGCATGCTGGGGGAGGTGCATGAGACCATTTGGCGAGCTGCTGGGACCCAGCGTGGGGTCGGTGGGCCCGTCGTGCGCTGGGGAAGTGGCCAGGAACCATTTGATCAGCCGCTGGGACCCCGCTTGGGGTTTTTGGGCCCGCGGCGGCGCTGGGGAGGGCCAGGGTCCATTTGGCAAGCTGCTGGGACCCCGCAAAGTCGCTGGGCCCTGTCGCACGCTGGGGAGGAACCAGGGACCATTTGATTAGCTGCTGGGACCCCATCTTGGGTCGCTGGGCCCCGTGTGCTGGGAGGGGGCCAGGGTCCATTTGGCAATCTGCTGGGACGCTGTTTGGGGTCTCTGTGGCCCGCCTCACGCTGGGGGCGGGTGCAGGACCATTTGGTGAGCCATTGGGACCCCACGCCGGGTCGCTGGTACCAGTGAGCATGCTGGGGAGGCATGACCATTTGGCGAGCGCTGGGACCCCAGCCGGGGTCGGTGGGCCCGTGCGTGCGCTGGGAAGTGGCCAGGGACCATTTGGCGAGCGCTGGGACCCGGGAGGGTTTTGGGCCCGTGGCTGCGCTGGGGAGGGCCAGGGTCATTTAACAAGCTGCTGGGACCTTGACGCTGGGCCCTGTGCGCCGCTGGGGAGGAACCAGGGACCATTTGACGAGCAGGGGACCCCATGCTGGGTCGCTGGGACCGATCTGGGTGCTTGTGAGGTGCCAGGGACCATTGGCGAGCCACTGGGACCCTGCGTGGTCTCTGGGCCCCATGTGCGTGCTGGGGAGGTGCCAGCGACCTTTTGGGAGCCAGCTGGGTATCCAACTTAGTTACCTGGGGCCCGTGTGCGCACTGAGGAGGTGCCAGGTTCCATTTAAGCGAGCAGCTGGGACCCAGCGCCGGTCGGGTGGTACCAGTGAGCATGCTGGGGGAGGTGCATGAGACCATTTGGCGAGCCGCTGTGACCCCGCGGGTCGCTGGGCCCAGTGCATGCGCGCTTGGGAGGTTCTAGGTTCCATTTGGCGAACTGCTGGAACCCTATGAGAAGTCGCTGGGGGCGGTGCGGCGTGCTGGGGAGGTGCCAGGGACCATTTGTCGAAGCCGCTGGGACCCAGCGTGGGATCGCTGGGGTTAGTGCTTCCCCTGGATAGGTACCAGGGACCATTTGGCGAGCCACTGAGACCCCGGGTTCCATTTGCGAGGTCACTGGGCCTCGTCGCACTCTGGGATGTGCCAGGGACCATTTGGCTAGCCGCTGGGACCACGCGTGTGGTGGTTGCTGTATCCGTGCCCGGATGGGGATGAGCCAGGGACCATTTATGAGCCGCTGGGACCCCACGCGTGGTTGCTGGGCCCTGTCTTGTGCACTGGTGAGCCAGGGACCATTTGGCGAACCGCTGGGTCCCAAGCGTGGGTCTGGGCCCCATCTGGCGTGCTGGGAGGCGCAAGGGACCATTTTGCAAGCCGCTGGGACATGCGTGTGCTGGTAAGGTGCCAGGGACCATTTGGCGAGCCTCTGGGCCTCGCGCGGGGTCGCTGGGCTGGGTGCGTGCGCTGGGCAGGTACCAGGGACAATTTGGCTAGCTGCTGGGACCCCGTGCGTGGTCGCTGGGCCCCGTACGTGCGCAGGGGCGGAGCCAGGTACCATTTGGCGAGCCGCTGGGAACCCTTATGGTTGCTGGCGCCCGTTCCCACTCTTGAGATGTGCCAGGGACCATTTGCGAGCTGCTGGGACCCTGCACTTGGTTGCTGGGCCCTGTGCGTTCGCTGGGGAGGTACCATGGACCATTTGACGAGCCGCTGCGACCCCACGCGGTGTCGCTGGGCCCCGTGCATGCGCTGGGGAGGAGCCAGGGACCATTTGGCGAGCCGTTCGGACCCCGCGCAGGGTCACTGGACCCCGTCTTGGCGCTCTGGGCATGCCAGGGGACCATTCAGCTGGCCCCTGGGACCCGTGCGTGGTCGCTGGGTCCCGTGCCAGCTGGGGATGAGCCAGGGACCATTCGGGTAGCCGCTGGGACCCCACGCTGGGTCGCGGGGCCTGTGAGTGCACTGGAGATGTGCCAGGGACCATTTGCGGTGATGGGACCCCGTCTGGGTTGCTGGGCCCTGTGCCGCTGGCGAGGCCCAGGCACCATTTGACGATCCACTGGGACCCCGTGTTGGGTCTCTGAGCCCGTGCATGCGCTGGGGAGTGGCCAGGGACCATTTGGCGACCTCTGGGACCCCGAGTTGGGTCTCTGGGCCCGTCGCGTGTGCTGGGGATGTGCCAGGGACCTTTTGGTGAGCCCTGGGACTCTCGCCTGGTAGCTGGGGCCTGTCTTGCATGGGGGGAGGTGCCAGGGATCTTTTGGCATGCCATGGAACCCTCGCAGTAGTCGCTAGGCCCCACGCAGCGTGCTGGTAAGTGGACAGGGACCATTTGTCCAGCCACTCGGACCCCGCTAGTTTTGGGCCCCGATGCTGTGCTGGGGAGTGGCCAGGGTCTGTTTTATAAGCTGCTGGGACCCCGCCGGTCGCTGGGCTCGGGCGCTGACACTGGGGATGAACCAGGGACTTTTGCGAGGCGCTGGGACCCCCGCGGGGTCAACGGGGCTGGGGCCCGTGAAGTGCACTGAGGGATGTGCCAGGGACCATTTGCGAGGTGCTGGGACCCACGCGATTGCTGGGCCCTGTCTTGCGTGTTGGGATGTGGCAGGGATCATTTGGGGAGCCTCTGGGACACCTACGCGGTCACTGGGCCCAGTGCGTGCGCTTGGGAGGTACCAGGGACCATTTGGAGAACCGCTGGGACCCGCGTGTTGGGTCGCTGGGCCCAGTGAGCATGATGGGGAGGTGCCAGGATCCATTTGGCAAGCTGCTGGGACCCCACGCTGGTCGCTGGGCCCAGTGCGCACGCTGGTGAGGTGCCAGTGACCATGTGCCCGAGCTGCTGGCACCCCAAGAGCAGTCGCTGGGGACGGGCAAGGTACCATTCTGCGAGCCATTGGGACACAGCAGGCGTGGTCGCAGGGGCCCCGTACATGCGCCTCTGGCAGAGCCAAGAACCATTTGGCGAGCCGCTGGGAACCCTCGCCGGTTGCTGGGGCCTGTGCCCACTCTGGGGATGTGCCAGGGACCATTTGGCTAGCCGCTGGGACCACGCGTGTGGTCGCTGGGTCAAGTGCCAACGCTGGGGATGTGCCAGGGACCATTTGCGAGCGCTGGGACCCCACGGCGTGGTTGCTGGGCCCTGTCGCGCACTGAGTAGGAGCCAGGGACCATTTGGCGAACTGCTGGGCCCCCGCACAGGGTCGCTGGGGCCTGTCTTTGCATGCTGGTAAGGTGACAGGAACATTTGGCGAGCAGGTGGGGACAGGAGGCGGGTCGCTGGGCCCCATGCGCGTGCTGGGGAGGTGCAAGGGACCATTTTGCAAGCCGCTGGGACATGCGCGGGGTAGCTGGGCCCCGTGCGCTCGCTGGGGATGATCCAGGGACCATTTACGGGACGCTGGGACCCCGCTTGGGGTTGCTGTGGCCCCATCGCATGCTGGTAAGGTGCCAGGGACCATTTGGCGAGCTGCTGGGTCCCCGTTGGGTCGCTGGGCCTCATGCATGCGGTTGAGAGGTGTCAGGTATCATTTGGCGAGCCGCTGGGAACCTGCACGATCGCTGGGGCCCCGATGCAGCGCTGGGGAGGTGCCAGGACAATTTCACGAGCTGCTGGGACCCCGCGTAGGGGTCACTGGGCCCAGTGCGTGCATTGGGGAGGTGCCAGGGACAGTTTGGCGAACCTGTGGGACCTTGCTTGAGGTCGCTGGGGCACGTCTGATCGCTGGGAGGTGCCAGGGACCATTTGGCGAGCCACTGGGACCCCTGCGTGGTCTCTGGGCCCGATGTGCGTGCTAGGGAGGTGCCAGCGACCTTTTGGGAGCCGCTGGGACCCCGCGGTTGCTGGGGCCCGTCCGCGCCCTGGGATGTCCCAGGGACCATTTGGCGAAGCCTCTGGGTCACTGCGCGAGTCACTGGGCCCTGTGCGTGTGCTTGGGAGGTACCAGGGACCATTGTCACGCGACCACTGGGGCCCCGCTCGGGCGCTGTGCCCCGTCCTGGCGCCAATGGGTATGTGCCAGGGACCATTTGGCGAGCCTCTGGGACCTCCCGATTTGTCGGGGTCGCTGGGCTGCCAGTGGGGTGCGCTGGGCAGGTACCAGGGACCATTTGAGAACCGCTGGGACCACGTCTTGGGTCGCTGGTCCCAATGCGCATGATGGGGAGGTGCCTGGATCCATTTGGTAAGCCGCTGGAACCTGCGCGGGGTTGCTGGGGCCTGTGCGCGAACTCGGGAGGGGCCAGGGCCCATTTGGCAAGCTGCTGGGACTCCGCGTGAAGTCGCTGGGCCCCTCGTGGTTGCGCTTGGGGGAGCCAGGTGACATTTGGCGAGCCGATGGGACCCTCATGCGCAAAGTCGCTGGGCCTCGGGCTGGGGAAGGCCAGGGAGCATTTGACAAGCCCGCTGGGACCCTGCGTGAGGTCGCTTGGGCCCGTCTCGATCGCTGAGGAGCCAGGGGATCATTTCCTCGAGCCCCGGTGACCATCACAAGGTCGCTGGGGCTTGTCGCGATCACTGGGGAGGTGCCAGGGATCATTTTCCTCCCAGGCAGCTGGGACCCGCGCATGTGGTCGCGAGGGCCCGAGCGCTGGGGAGGAGCCAGGTACCATTTGGTGAGCCGCTTGGACCAGGTGTGGAATTCGCTGGGGCCCGTGGCGAAAGAGGGGCCAGGACCATTTTGGCAAGCCAATGGGAACCCGTATCCCGTAGTTGGTTGGGGCCCGTGTGTGCTGGGGATGTGCTAGGGACCATTTGGCGAACCTCTGGGACCTTGGCGAGGTCGCTGGGCCCCGTGGCGCATGCTGTGGAGGTGCTAGGGACCATTTGGCTTACCTCTGGGACCCTGCGCGAGGTCGCTGTGCCCGTGGGCGATGCTGTGGAGGTGCTAGGGACCATTTGGCGAACCTCTGGGACCCTGCGCGAGGTCGCTGGGCCCCGTGTGCGCGCTGGGGAGGTGCCAGGGACCATTTGGCGAGCCTTGGAAACCTGCGGGGTCGCTGGTCTCCGTGTGCACACTGGGAGGGGCCAGGGACCATTTGGCAAGCTGCTGGGACCACGCGTGAAGTCACTGGGCCCCGTGGTTGCGCTTGGGAGGGTCTAGGGACAATTTGGCGAGGGACCCCGGGCGAAGTCACTGGGCCCCGTGCGCGCTAGGTAGGAGCCAGGGACCGTTTGGTGAAGTCACTGGGGCCTGAGCGCACGCTGGGTAGGTGCCAGGGATGAATTGGCGAGCCGCTGGGATCCCGCTGGGTCGCTGCCCCCATCGGCGCCGCTGGGAGGAGCCAGGTACCATTCGGGCTAGCCGCTGGGACCCCTCGCAAAGTCGCTGGGGCCCATGAGGGCGCTGGGGATGTGCCAGGGACCATTTGTCAAGCCGCTGGGAGCCTGCGTGTGGTCGCTGGGCCCCGTGGGCACGCTGGGGAGGGAACACGGACAATTTGGCAAGCCGCTGGGACCCCGCGCAAAGTCGCTGGGGCTTGTCTTGCCTGCAGATGTTCAGGGACCATTTATGAGCTGCTGGGACCCAACGTAAAGACACTGGGTCCAATCGCCAACTGGGATGTGCCAGGGACCATTTGGCAAGCCGCTGGGACCCCGCGCGGTGTCGTTGGGCCCCGTGCACATGCTGGGACGGAGCCAGGTGACATTTGGCGAGCCTCTGGGACCCTGTGCAAAGTCGCTGGGCCTCAGGCGTGCGCTGGGGATGGGCCAGGGAGCATTTGACAAGCCACTGGGAACCCGTGCGATGTCGCTGGGGCCCGTGCGTGCTGGGGATGTGCTATGGACCATTTGGCGAGCCTCTGGGACCCTGCGTGAGGTCGCTGGGCCCAGTGCGTGCACTCGGGTGGGGCCAGGGACCATTTGGCAAGCTGCTGGGACCCCGTGAAGTCTGGGGTCCGTGGTTGCGCTTTTGGGAG
>JAHFZB010000173.1:99791-115000 GCA_036884735.1 Huso huso | reverse complement strand
AAAAAGAAAAAAGGACCAGGGGTCATAAATGGAGATTAGATAAAGGGGCATTCAGAACAGAAAATAGGAGGCACTTTTTTACACAGAGAATTGTGAGGGTCTGGAACCAACTCCCCAGTAATGTTGTTGAAGCTGACACCCTGGGATCCTTCAAGAAGCTGCTTGATGAGATTCTGGGATCAATAAGCTACTAACAACCAAACGAGCAAGATGGGCTGAATGGCCTCCTCTCGTTTGTAAACTTTCTTATGTTCTTATGTTCTTATGGGGAAGTACCAGGGGCCATTTGGCGAGCCGCTGGGCCCAGTGCGTGCGATGGGGAGGTGCTAGGGACGATTTGGCGAGCCGCTGGGACCCCTTGCGAAATCGCTAGGGCCCTTGCGCACGCTGGGGTCGTGCCAGGGACCATTCTGCGAGCTGCTGGGACCCCGCGCTGGGTCGCTGGGCCCCGTGGGCGCATTGGGGAGGTGCCAGGGATCAATTGGGGAGCCTCTGGGACCCTGCACAAAGTCGCTGTGCCCTGTGCGTGCACTGGGGAGGTGCCAGGGGAAAATTACGGGGTCGCTGGGCTCCCGTCGCGCGTGCTGGGAGAAGCCATGTACCATTTGCGAGCCGCTGGGACCCAGCGCCGGTTCGCTGGGGCCCGAGCGCGCACTGGGGACTCGCCAGGGACCATTTGACGAGCCGCTGGGATCCCGCGAGTAAGTCGTTGTGCCCGACGCCCCCTGGGAGGCGCCAGGGACCATTTTGAGCCGCTGGGACTCCGTGCGCACTGGGGGGGGCAGGGACTATTTGGCGAGCCGCTGGGACCCCTGCGGGTCGATGGGCCTTATGTGCGGCGCTGGGGGAGGAGCCAGGTACCATTTGGCGAGCCGCTGGGACCCCGCGCGAAGTCGCTGCTCCGTGGGCAAGCTGGGGCGGTGCCAGGGACCTTTTGGGAAGCCGCTGTGACTCCACGCCTGGTAGCTGGGGCCTGTGCGTGCACTGGGAAGGTGCCAGGGACCATTTGGTGAGCCGCTGGGATCCTGCATGGGGTCGATGGGGCCCGTGCGCATGCTGGTGAGGTGCCAGGAACCATTCGGAGAACCGCTGAGAACCCGTGCAATGTTGCTTGGGGCCCGTGCGCGCTGGGGATGTGCCAGAGACCATTTGGCGAGTCTCTGGGCCCCAGCTAAGTCGCTGGGGCCCGTGCGCGTACGCGCACTGGGGATGTGTCAGGGACCATTTGCGAGCCACTGGGACCCTGCGCATGGTTTCTGGGCCCAGTGCGCACGTTTGGTAGGAGCCAGGGAACATTTGGAGAGTAGCTGGGACCTCACGGGGGGTCGCTGAGACCAGTGCTTGCACTGGGGATACCAAGGGCCATTTGGCGATCCGCTGGGACCCCGCACGGGGTCGCTGGGACCCATGCTTACACTGGGGAGGTGATAGGGACTCTTTGGCGTGGCGCTGGAACCCCGCACGGGGTCACTGGGCCCTGTGCGCGCACTGGAGAGGAGCCAGGGATCATTTTGGTGAGCCGCTGGGACCCTGCGTGGGATTGTTGTGCCTCGTGCGCGCGCTGGGGAGAGGCCAGGGACCATTTGAGAGCTGCAGGAACCCCGCGCGGGTTTGCTGGGCCCTGTGCGAGCGCTAGGGAGGGGCCAGGGAACATTTGGCGAGATGCTGTGACCCCACGTGGGGTCACTGGGCCCCTGTCTTGCGAGTGCTGGGTAGGAGCCAGGGACCAGTTGGCGAGCCGCTGGGACACCGCGCGGGTTGCTGGGCCCGTGCGTGCGCTGGGGGTTGCCTTGGACCATTTGGCGAGCCGCTGGTACCCCGCCCGAAGTCGCTGGGCCCCGTGCATGCGCTGGGGACGGGCCAGGGACCATTTGGAAAACCGCTGGGACACTGCGCGAAGTCGCTGGGGCCCGTGCGCGCACTGGGGATGTGCCACGGGCCATTTGGAGAGCCGCTGGGACCCCCCGCGCGGTCGCTGGGCACCGTGTGCGTGCTGGGGTGGGGCCAGGGACCATTTGTGAACCGCTGGGACCACGCGCATGGTTGCTTGGCCCTGTATTCACGCTGGGTAGGAGCCAGGGACCATTTGGCGAGCCGCTGGGACCCCGCTCGAGGTGACTGGGGCCCGTGCGCGTGCTGGTGAGGTGCCAGGGACCATTTGATGAGCAGCTGGGACCACGTGCGGGGTTGCTGGTCCCCGTGCGCGCGCTGGGGAGGTGCCAGGGACCATTTTGCAGGCTGCTGGGACTCCACACCTGGTATCTGGGGCCCGTGTGCGCGCTGGGGAGGTGCCAGGGACCATTTGGCGAGCCGCTGGGACCCCGCCTGGGGTCGCTGGGACCAGTCGGTGCACTGGGGAGGTACCAAGGACCATTTGGCGAGCTGCTGGGACCCCGTGCGGGTTCGCTGGGCCCCATGCGCGCGCTGGGGAGGTGACAGGGAACATTTGGCGAGCCGCTGAGACCCCGTGCGGGTAGTTGGACCCTGTGCACATGCTGGGGAGGGGCCATGGACCATTTGCGAGCCGCTGGGACCTTCCGCGTGGTTGCTGGGCCCGGTCCACGAGCTGGGGAGGTGCCAGGGACCATTTGGCCAGCCGCTGGGACCCTGCAGGAGGTCGCTGGAGCCCCTGCGCTCGCTGGTGAGGTGCCAGGGACCATTTGGCAAGCCGCTGGCACCTCCCATGAAGTCGCTGTGGTCCGTGCGCGCTCTGGGGATGTGGCAAGGACCATTTGGTGAGCCTCTGGGACCCTGCGCGAGGTCGCTGGGCCCCGTGCAATCGCTGGGGAGGTGCCAGGGATTGTTTGCCGAGCCGCTGAAACCGGCGCGGGGTCGCTGGGGCCCGTGTACGTGCTGGGGAGGGGCCAGGGACCATTTGCGAGCCGCTGGGACACCGCGCGAAGTCGCTGCCCATACTAAAAAAATATATATTTTAAATATATTTTTGTAAACATATTATTCATATAAAACTCATAGTCTTTGGGAATGATAAAATATATGGAAAAATATATGTATTATGTATGTAACGTTATATAAAATATATTTAACATATTACAAAATTGGCCCGTTTTCATCATATGGAAAATATATTTACAATGTATTTGCTTAAACATATTTTAAATATATTTAAAATATAATTTCAGGTAACAATATATCAATTATATTGTCCATGTATTTTTTAGAAATGTATTATTCAATATATTTACTAAACATGTATTATATAATGTATTCACAATATATTACATAATGTAAAATGCCTGGACACACATCATATTTTGCATGTGTTCCACCAAACAGATGTGAAGCAAATAAATAAGAAAGGAATGGAATTCTGCAATTTCACTTAAAAATAACCACTATCTTTAAACATAACGGATATATCAACATTTTGTAAAAATTCAGTGTATTTAAAACACTCAAGTACAAAAATGAAAAGCTTTCAACATATGCTAAAAGGCTGTTTGCATTACAACAGGTGTTTGGGCTGCTTCTCTGTAGACCTGCTAACATTGTTCTTCTGAAACTATGAGACGTTACAAAAAACTGCTGCTTCCAATTAAAAATGCATTAATAGCTATGGAATTGTTGCTGAAAATAGAGCTATGAAAGTAAAAAAAAAACCACTAATAAACTGGAAATACATTTTTATAATTTCATTCTTTTTTCATATTGGTGGGCATACAGTTTAAATATAAGGTGCCTTAAAATATGAACAGCCTATTGTGCCCTTGATTGTTATTGACCTCTCTTTTTTTTCTTCTAAATACTAGGCTTAGCCCAGTTATTTTTTATGAGGTATCTGTAACACTTCGGTATCAAGGAAAGATTGATTAACGACCATATTTGTTCCGTCAAGAATAAACTTATTTACCGAATTAAAATCACAGTGTCTGTGTTTTTATCTGCTGTACATGGATAAAAACCGCCTTGTTTTAAATTTAATGCTGCCTGACCATCGCAGTCTCCCATTATATGCAATATATTTTTTAAAATTTATTTTGCTCTTATCTGCCCCCTGACCTATGCTTCAGAATACTGTAATCTGCCAAGTGTCTAACCCATTATATGCAATATATAAATCATATTGTTTGATGTAAACTATTATCTGCATACACTTTTGAAAAAAATATATTCTTGCTCTGAATATATTTATTTACTTGAACATATTTATTAATGTATTGCAAGAATATAATTTATAAAAATAAAATGTACTTTTAAAAATGTGAATATATGGATTTACAACATATTTATTAAAAATATAATTTAGAAAAATAAAAGTATATTATAAATACAAAATATTTAAGCAACATGTCACATACATTTCAGGTTTAAAAAATATATACAGACGTGCTCAAATTTGTTGGTACCCCTCCACAAAAACGAAGAATGCACAATTTTCTCTGAAATAACTTGAAACTGACAAAAGTAATTGGCATCCACCATTGTTTATTCCATATTTAATAGAAATCAGACTTTGCTTTTGATTTTTTATTCAACATAATATTGTAAATAAGAAAACAAATGAAAATGGCATGGACAAAAATGATGGGACCGCTAACCTAATATTTTGTTGCACAACCTTTAGAGGCAATCACTGCAATCAAACGTTTTCTGTAGCTCTCAATGAGACTTCTGCACCTGTTAACAGGTAGTTTGGCCCCTCTTCCTGAGCAAACTGCTCCAGCTGTCTCAGGTTTGATGGGTGCCTTCTCCAGACTGCAAGTTTCAGCTCTTTCCATAGATGTTTGATAGGATTCAGATCAGGACTCATAGAAGGCCACTTCAGAATAGTCCAATGTTTTGTTCTTATCCATTCTTGGGTGCTTTTAGCTGTGTGTTTTGGGTCATTATCCTGTTGGAGGACCCATGACCTGCGACTGAGACAGAGCTTTCTGACACTGGGTAGTACGTTTCGCCCAGAATGCCTTGATAGTCTTGAGATTTCATTGTGCCCTGCACAGATTCAAGGCACCCTGTGCCAGGCGCAGCAAAGCAGCCCCAAAACATAACCGAGCCTCCTCCATGTTTCACTGTAGGTATGGTGTTCTTTTCTTTGAAAGCTTCATTTTTCGTCTGTGAACATAGAGCTGATGTGACTTGCCAAAAAGCTCCAGTTTTGACTCATCTGTCCAAAGGACATTCTCCCAGAAGGATTGTGGCTTGTCAATATGCATTTTAGCAAATTCCAGTCTGGTTTTTTTTTTTTTGTTTTGAAAAGTGGAGTCCTCCTGGGTCTTCTTCCATGGAGCCCACTTTTGCTCAAAAAAAGCGACGGATGGTGTGATCAGAAACTGACGTACCTTCACCTTGGAGTTCAGCTTGTATCTCTTTGGCAGTTATCCTTGGTTCTTTTTTCTACCATTCGCACTATCCTTCTGTTCAATCTGGGGTCGATTTTCCTCTTGCGGCCATGCCCAGGAGGTTGGCTACAGTTCCATGGACCTTAAACTTCTTAATAATATTTGCAACTGTTGTCACAGGAACATCAAGCTGCTTGGAGATGGTCTTGTAGCCTTTACCTTTACCATGCTTGTCTATTATTTTCTTTCTGATCTCTTCAGACAACTCTCTCCTTTGCTTTCTCTGGTCCATGTTCAGTGTGGTGCACACAATGATACCAAACAGCACAGTGACTACTTTTCTCCATTTAAATAGGCTGAATGACGGATAACAAGATTGGAGACATGTGTGATACTAATTAAAGAAACGAATTAGTTTGAAATATCACTATAATCCAATTATTTATGATCTTTTCTAAGGGGTACCAACAAATGTGTCCAGGCCATTTTAGAATATCTTTGTAGAATAAGCAATAATTCATCTCTTTTCACAGCTTCTTTGCTTTATTCTATGACAAACCAAAAGGCATGCAAGTATACATGATAAAATAGCTTTTAATTTCATCACTTTTCAGGAGGAATGAAGCATTATTTCAATGAGCTGTAAGGGTACCAACAAATTTGAGCACGCCTGTAATTCCATATATTAAATATATATTTATTTTCCATTATGGGTGGGGCCCGTGGCGTGCTGGGATGTGCCAGGAACAATTTGCGAGCCGCTGGGACCCAGCGCATGGTTGCTGGGGCCCAGAGCTGGCTGCGGAGGGGCCAGGGACCATTTGGAGAAACCGCTGGGACCCCGGCGAAGTCGCTGCCCGTGCGGCGCTCTGGGAGGTGCCACGGACCTTTTGGGGAGCCGCTGGGACTCCACGCCTGGTCGGTGGGGGCCCGCGCGCACGCTGTGGAGGAGCCAGGTATCATTTCGTTAGCCGGTGGGACCCTGCATGTGGGACGCGGGGCCCGGGCACGCTGGGGAGGAGCCAGGTACCATTTGGTGAGCCGCTTGGACCCGTGCGAAGTCACTGGGGCCCGAGCGAGCAGGGGCCAGGGACCATTTGGCAAGCCGGTGGGAACCCGTGCGCGTGGTCGCTGGGGCCCATCGCATGCTGTGGAGGTGCTAGGGACCATTTGGCGAGCCTCTGGGACCCTGTGCGAGGTCGCTGGGCCACGTGTGCGTGCTGGGGAGGGGCCAGGGACCATTTGGCGAGCCGCAGGGGAACCCAGCTGGGTCGCTGGGGCCCGTGGCGCGAACTGGGAGGGCCAGGGCCCATTTGGCAAGCTGCTGGGACTCCGCGTGAAGTCGCTGGGCCCCGTGGTTGCGCTGGGGAGGGTCTAGGGACCATTTGGCGAGGGACCCCAGGCGAAGTCATTGGGCCCCGTGCGCACTAGGTAGGAGCCAGGGACCATTTGGTGAGCCGCTGGGACCAGGCGCGAAGTCGCTTTAGCCTGAGCGCACGCTGGAGATGTGCCAGGGACCATTTGTGAGACGCTAGGACCCAGCGGTGTCGTTGGGGCCCGGCGCGCACGCTGGGGCGGAGCCAGGTGACATTTGGCGAGCCGATGGGACCCTGCGCAAAGTCGCTGGGCCTCGGGCGCGCTGGGGAAGGGCCAGGGAGCATTTGACAAGCGCTGGGACCCTGCGCGAGGTCGCTTGGGCCGGTGTGATCGCTGAGGAGAGGTCTGGGACAATTTCGCGAGCCCCTGTGACCCTGCGCAAGGTCGCTGGGTCCTGTGCAATCGCTGGGGAGGTGCCAGGGATCATTTCGCCAGCCGCTGGGACCCCGCATGTGGTCGCAGGGCCCCAGGAGTGCGCTGGGGAGGAGCCAGGTACCATTTGGTGAGCCGGTTGGACCACGTGTGAATTCGCTGGGGCCCGTGTGTGCTGGGGATGTGCTAGGGACCATTTGGCGAACCTCTGGGACCCTGCGCGAGGTCGCTGGGCCCCGTGCGCATGCTGTGGAGGTGCTAGGGACCATTTGGCGAACCTCTGGGACCCTGCGCGAGGTCGCTGGGCCCCGTGTGCATGCTGGGGAGGTGCCAGGGACCATTTGGCGAGCCGCAGGAAACCCACGCGGGGTCACTGGTCTCCGTGTGCACACTGGGGAGGGGCCAGGGACCATTTGGCAAGCTGCTGGGACCACGCGTGAAGTCACTGGGACCCGTGGTTGCGCTGGGGAGGGTCTAGGGACAATTTGGCGAGGGACCCCGGGCGAAGTCACTGGGCCCCGTGCGCGCTAGGTAGGAGCCAGGGACCATTTGGTGAGCCGCTGGGACCAGGCGCGAGGTCACTGGGGCCTGGCGCGCACGCTGGGTAGGTGCCAGGGACGATTGGCGAGCCGATGGGACCCTGCGCCAAAGTCGCTGGGGCCCATGAGGCGCTGGGGATGTGCCAGGGACCATTTGTCAAGCCGCTGGGAACCTGCGTGTGGTCGCTGGGCCCGTGGGCACGCTGGGGAGGGAACACGGACGATTTGGCAAGCCGCTGGGACCCCTGCGCGAAGTCGCTGGGGCTTGTGCGCGCTCTGGTGATGTGCCAGGGACCATTTGTGAGCTGCTGGGACCCAACGTAAAGACACTGGGGCCCATGGCGCACTGCAGATGTTCAGGGACCATTTGCTAGCCGCTGGCACCCTGCACGAAGTTGCTGGGTCCTGTCTGTGGCGCGCTGGGGAGGAGCCAGGGACCATTCGATTAGCCAGCTGGGACCCCGCAGCGGGGTCGCTGGGACCCATGCGAGCACTTGGGAGGTGCCAGGGACCATTTGGCAAGCCACTGGAACCCCGCGCGGGGTCTCTGGGCCCTGTGCGTATGCTGGGGAGGTGCCAGCGACCTTTTGGGGAGCCGCTGGGAATCTACGCTTAGTAGCTGGGGCCCGTGTGCACGCTGGGGAGATGCCAGGGACCATTTGGCGAGCCGCTGGGACCCCGCACGGGGTCGCTGGGCCCAGTGCGTGCGCAGGGGAGGGGCCAGGGACTATTTGGTGAGCCGCTGGGACCCCGAGCGAAGTCGCTGGGGCTCTTGCGCGCACTGGGGAAGTGCCAGGGACCATTTGGCGGGCCGCAGGAACCCAGCACGGGGTTGCTGGGGCCCGTGTGCATGCTGGGTAGGTGCCAGGGACCATTTGGCGAGTCGCTGGGACCCCGATCGGGGTCGATGGGCCCCGTGCACGTGCTGGGGAGGAGTCAGGTAGAATTGCGCGAGCCGCTGGGACACCGCGTGAAGTCGCTGGGGCTCGTGCGCTCTGGGTATGTGCCAGGGACCATTTGGCGAGCCTCTGGGACCCTGCGCGAGGGCGCTGGGGCCCGTGTGATAGCTGGGGAGGTGCCAGGGACCATTTCGCAAGCCGCTGGAACCCCACACTGCGTCGCTTTGCCCTGTGTGCGTGCTGTGGAGGTGCCAGGGACTGTTTGGCGTGCCGCTGGTACCCCGCACCGGGTCGCTGGGACAAGTGCGCATACCGGGGGAGGTGCCAGGGACCATTTGGCAAGCCGCTCGGAACCCGCTCTGGGTCTCTGGGGCCCGTGTGCGCGCTGGGGAGGTGCCAGGGACCATTTGTCGAGACGCTGGGACCCTGTGCGATATTTGCTGGGGCCTGTCTTGGCGCATTGGGGAGCCGCCAGGGATAGTTTGGCGAGCCTCTGGGAACCCTGTGCAAGGTCGCTGGGGCCCGTGTGCGTGCTGGGTATGTGACAAGGACCATTTGTGAGCCGCTGGGACCCCATGCGTGGTTGCTTGGCACTGTGTGCGCGCTGGGTAGGTGCCAGGGACCATTTGGCGAGCCTCTGGGAACCCGCACAGAGTCGTTGGGTCCAGGGCGCTCGCTGGGGATGTGCCAGGGACGATTTGTGAACCGCTGGGAACCTGCGCGGTGTCGCTGTGCCCAGTGCGCATGCTGGGGAGGTGCCAGGGAACATTTGGTGAGCCACTGGGACCCCGCGCGTGGTTGCTGGGCCCCGTGCGCGTGCTGGGGAGGAGCCAGGAACAATTTGGCGAGTCTCTGGGACCCTGCGTGAGGTCGCTGGGCCTTGTGAGTGCGCTGTGATGTGCCAGGGACCATTTGCGAGCCTCTGGGACACTGTGCAGAGTCACTCATCCGTGTGCACGTGCTGGGGAGGGGCCAGGGACCATTTGGCAAGCCGCTTGGTTCTCGCACGAAGTCGCTGCCCTGTGCACGTGAGGGGGAGGTGCCAGGGACTATTTGGAGAGCCACTGGGAACCCGCGCCAGGTCGCTAGGCCCGTGTGTGCGCTGCGGAGGGGCCAGGAACCATTTGCGAGTCGCTGGGACCCCGCTCGTGGTTGCTGGGACCTGTGCGCGCACTGGGTAGGAGCCAGGGACCACTTTGCGAGCTGCTGGGACCCCGCACGGGGTCGCTGGGGCCTGTGCGACTGCTGGTGAGCTTCCAGGGACCATTTGATGAGCAGCTGGGACCCCGGGCGGTGTCGCTGGAGCCCGAGCTCACACTGGGGAGGCGCCAGGGACCATTTGTTGAGCCGCTGGGACCCCGAGTGAGGTGGCTGGGTCCAGTGTGCGCGCTGGGGTCACTGGGGATGTGCCAGGGACCATTTGGCAAGCCGCAAAATCCTCGCACGATGTTGCTGCCCTGTGCACGCGAGGGGGAGGTGCCAGGGACTATTTGGCGAGCCTCTGGGAACCCCCGCGGGGTCGCTGGGTCCCGTGTGTGTGCTGGGTATATGACAAGGACCATTTGTGAGCCCCTGGGACCCCACACGTGGCTGCTGGGACCTGTGCGCGCACTGGGGAGGTGCCAGGGACCATTTGTGAGCCTCTGAGACCCCTCGCAAAGTTGCTGGGGCCCGTGCCCGCGCTGGGGAGGGTCAAGGGACTATTTAGCGAGCCGCTGGGACCCTGCTCAGGGTTGATGTGGCCTGTGCGCACGCTGGTAAGGTGCCAGGGACCATTTGGCGAGCTGCTGGGACCCCGCGCGGAGTCGCTGGGCCCAGTGCGCGTTGGGGAGGGGCAAGGGACCATTTATAATCCGCTGGGACCCCGCGCGTGGTTGCTGGGCCCTGTGCGTGCGCTGGGTAAGAGCCAGGGTCCATTTGGGGAGCCGCTGGGACCCTGCGCGAGGTCGCTTGGGCCCGTGCGATCGCTGTTGAGGTGCTAGGGACGATTTGGTGAGCTGCTGGGACACCGCGTGGGGTCGCTGGGCCTCATGCGCGTGCCTGAGAGGTGTCAGGTACCATTTGGCTAGCCGCTGGGGACCCTCGCGAAGTTGCTGGGGTCCGTGCCTGCGCTGGGGATAGGAAAGGGACCATGTGCGAGCCTCTTGGACACTGCGCGAGGTCGCTGGGGCCAGTGCGTGCACTTGGGAGGTACCAGGGACCATTTGGCGAGCCGCTGGGACCCCGCTCGTGGTTGCTGGGTCCTGTGCACGCACTGGGTAGGAGCCAGGGACCACTTTGCGAGCTGCTGGGACCCCGCACGGGGTCGCTGGGGCCAAACGACTGCTGGTGAGCTTCCAGGGACCATTTGATGAGCAGCTGGGACCCCGGGCGGTGTCGCTGGAGCCCGAGCTCACACTGGGGAGGTGCCAGGGACCATTTGGTGAGCCGCTGGGACCCCGAGTGAGGTGGCTGGGTCCAGTGTGCGCTGGGGTCACTGGGGATGTGCCAGGGACCATTTGGCAAGCCGCAAAATCCTTGCACGATGTTGCTGCCCTGTGCACGCGAGGGGGAGGTGCCAGGGACTATTTGGCGAGCCTCTGGGAACCCCCGCGGGGTCGCTGGGTCCCGTGTGTGTGCTGGGTATGTGACAAGGACCATTTGTGAGCTGCTGGGACCCCACGCGTGGTTGCTGGGACCTGTGCGTGCACTGGGTAGGTGCCAGGGACCATTTGTCGAGCCTCTGGGAACCCGCACAGGGTCGTTGGGTCCAGGGCGCTCGCTGGGGACTTGCCAGGGAACATTTGGAGAGCCACTGGGACGCCACGCGAAGTCGCTCGGGCACGTGCGTGCTGGGGATGTGCCAGGGACCATATGGCGAGCCACTGGATCCCCGCACGGGGTCGTTTGGCCCCGTGCGCGAGTAGGGGATGTACCCGTTACCAATTAGCAAGCCTCTGGGACCCTGCGCTGGGTCGCGGGCCCAGTGCTTGGGATAGGAGGGGATGTAGCAGGGACCATTTGGCGAGCCGCTGGGGCCCTTTTGCTCACTGGTGAGGTGCCAGGGACCATTTGGCGAGCCGCTGGGACCCCTTGCGATGTTTTGGGGGCCTGTGCGCGTGCTGGGGATGTGCCAGGGATCATTTGCGAGCCGCTTGGACTCCACGCCTGGTAGATGGGGTCAGTGTGCGCGCTGGGGAGGTGCCAGGGACCATTTTTTAAATAAAATCTTAGCTGACGCCCTTATCCAGGGCGACTTACAATTGTTACAAGATATCACATTATTTTTACGTACAATTACCCATTTATACAGTTGGGTTTTTACTGGAGCAATCTAGGTAAAGTACATTGCTCAAGGGTACAGCAGCAGTGTCCCCCCACCTGGGATTGAGCCCACGACCCTCCGGTCAGGAGTCCAGAGCCCAAACCACTACAACACACTGCTGCCCGCATTTGGCGAGCTGCTGGGACCCCGCGTGTGGTTGCTGATGCCCGAGCATGTGCGTACTGGTGATGTGCCAGAAACCATTTGGCGAGCCGCTGGGACCCCGCACGATGTCGCTGGGCCCTGTGCGTGTGATGGGGAGGTGCCAGGGAACATTTGGCGAGCCGATGGTACCCCTTGCGAAGTCACTGGGGCACATGCGCGCTGGGGATGTGCCTGGGACCATTTGTCAAGCCGCTGGGAACCTGCGTGTGGTCGCTGGGCCCCGTGGGCGCGCTGGGGAGGGAACAGGGACGATTTGGCAAGCCGCTTGGACCCCGCGCAAAGTCACTGGGGCTTGTGCACACTCTGGTGATGTACCAGGGACCATTTGCGAGCCGCTGGCACCCCGTGCAAAGTCACTGGGGCCCATGCATGCGCTGGAGATGTGCCAGGGACCATTTGGCGAGCCGCTGGGAACCCAGTGTGGGTCGCAGGGGCCCAGGCGTGCTGGGGGAGGTGCCAGGTACCATTTGGTGAGCCGCTTGGACCCGTGCGAAGTCGCTGGGGCCCATGTGAGATGGGATGGCCAGGACCATTTGGCAAGCCGGTTGGGAACCCGTGCGGTCGGTGGGCCCTTGATGGGGATGAGCTAGGGACCATTTGGCGAGCCTCTGGGACCCCAGGGAGGTCGCTATTTGCTTGACGCTGTGGAGGTGCTACAGGACCATTTGGCGATATTCTGGGACCCCGCGTGAGGTTGCTGGGCCTGTGTGCGTGCTGGGAGGTGCCAGGGACAATTTGGCGACCGCAGGAACCCGTGTTTGGTCGCTGGTCCCCTGGCGTGCACTGGGAGGGGCCAGGGCCCATTTGGCGGCTGCTGGGACCCGCGTCGCTGGGCCCAGTGGTTGCGCTGGGGAGGGGCTAGGGACCATTTGGCGGGGACCCCGGCGCGGTGGTCACTGGGCCCGTCTTGGCGCTAGGTAGGAGCCAGGGACCATTTGGCGAGTCGCTGGGACCAGACGCGAAGTTGCTGGGGCCTGAGCGCACGCTGGGAAGGTGCCAGGGACCAATTGGCGAGCCGCTGGGATCCTGCGCGGTTCGCTGCTCCCCGTGCGCTCGCTGGGGAGGAGCCAGGTACCATTCTGCTAGCCGCTGGGACCCCTCGCGAAGTCGCTGGGGCACATGCGCGCGCTGGGGATGTGCCAGGGACCATTTGTCAAGCCGCTGGGAACCTGCGTGTGGTCGCTGGGCCCCGTGGGCACGCTGGGGAGGGAACACAGACGATTTGGCAAGCCGCTGGGACCCCGCGCAAAGTCGCTGGGGCTTGTGCGTGCTCTGGTGATGTGCCAGGGACCATTTGCGAGCTGCTGGGACCCCGCGTGAAGACACAGGGGCCCGTGCGCGTGCTGCAGATGTTCCAAGGACCATTTACAAGCCGCTGGCACACAGAGCAAAGTCACTGGGGCCCATGCGCGCACTGGGGATGTGCCAGGGACCATTTGGCGAGCCGCTGGGACCCCGCGCAGTGTCGTTGGGGACCGTGCCCACGCTGGGGTGGAGCCAGGTGACATTTGGCGAGCCGATGGGACCCGGCGCGGGATCGCTGGTGCCCGTGCACGTGCTGGGGAGGTGCCAGGGAGCATTTGGCGAGCTGTTTGGACCCTGTGCGAAGTCGATGGGGTCCGTGCGCGCTCTGGGGATGTGCCAGGGACCAATTGCGAGCTGCTGGGACCACACGCGTGGTAGCTGGGCCCTGTGCGTGCGCTGGATAGGTGCCAGGGACCATTTGCCAAGCTGCTGGGACCCCGCACGGGGTCACTGGGGCCCGTGCTTGTCCTGGGGAGATGCCAGTTACCATTTTGCGAGCCACTGGGACCCCGCGCGGGTTCGGTGGGACTTGTGCTCACGCTGGGGAGGTGCCAGGGACCATTTGGCAAGCCGCTGGGTTCTCGCGTGCGGTTGTTGGGCCCAGTGAGCGTGCTGGGGAGGTGCAAGGGACATTTTGGCGAGCCGCTGGGACCCCACGCGGGGTCGCTTGGGACTGGGCGCGCGCTGGGGAGGTGCCAGGGACCATTTGGAGAGCCGCTGGGACCCCGCACGGGGTCGCTGGGGCCCATGCATGTGCTGTGAAGGTGCCTGGGTCCATTTGGCAAGCAGATGGGACCCCGTGTGGGGTTGCTGGGGCCCGAACGCACGCTGGGGAGGCGCCAGGGATGGAATACCTAGCCGCTGGGTCCCCACATGGGGTCGCTAGTGTCCGTGCGTGCCCTGGGGAGGTGCCAGGGACGTTTGGCGAGCCGCTGGTACCCCACGCAAAGTCGCTGTAGCCTGTGTGCATGCTGGGGAGTTGCCAGAGACCATTTGGCGAGCAGCTGGGACCCCGTGCAGGGTCTCTGGGACCCATGCGCGCGCTGGGGAGGTGCCAGGGATGGATTGGCGAGCCGCTGGGACCCAACGTGAAGTCACTGGGGCCCGTGCACGTGCCGGGGGAGGTGCCAGGGACCATTTGGCAAGCCGCTGGGACCCCACGCGAAGTCGCAGGGACCCGTGCGTGTGCTGGGTATATGCCAGGGTCCATTTGACGAGCCGCTGTGACCCCGCGTGGTGTTGCTGGGCCCCGTACGCGCGATGGGGAGGTGCTAGGGACAGTTTGGTGATCCGCTGTGACCCAACGCGTGGTTGCTTGGTCCTGTGAGCATGCTGGGTAGGTGCCAGGGACCATTTGGCGAGCCGCTCGGACCACATGGGGTCGCTGGGGCCCAGTTGCGTGCTGGGTAGGTGCCAGGGACAACTTGGCGAGCCACTGGGACCCGTCGGGGGTCGCTGGGTCCAATGCCCGCGCTGGGGATGAGCCAGGTACCATTTGGCGAGACGCTGGGACCCCTCGCAAAGTTGCTGGGGCCCGTGCCCGCGCTAGGGAGGGTCAAGGGACTATTTAGCGAGCCGCTGGGACCCTGCTCAGGGTTGATGTGGCCTGTGCGGACGCTGGTAAGGTGCCAGGGACCATTTGGCGAGCCTCTGGGAATCTGCACGTGATCGCTGGGGCCCGTGCCCGCGCTGGGGATGAGCCAGGGACCATTCGGGTAGCCGCTGGGACCCCGCGCAAAGTCGCGGGGCCTGTGCGTGCACTGGAGATGTGTCAGGGACCATTGCGAGGTGATGGGACCCCGCGCGCGGTTGCTGGGCCCTGTGCACGCGCTGGGGAGGAGCCAGGCACCATTTGACAAGCCTCTGGGACCCCGTGTTGGGTCTCTGAGCCCCGTGCATGCGCTGGGGAGTGGCCAGGGACCATTTGGCGAGCCTCTGGGACCCCGAG
>JAHFZB010000173.1:74093-99291 GCA_036884735.1 Huso huso | reverse complement strand
TAGACCCTGGCCACTCCCCAGCACACGCACGGGGCCCAGAGACCCAACTCGGGGTCCCAGAGGCTCGCCAAATGGTCCCTGGCCACTCCCCAGCGCATGCACGGGGCTCAGAGACCCAACACGGGGTCCCAGTGGCTCGTCAAATGGTGCCTGGCTTCCCCAGCGGCACAGGGCCCAAGATCCCTGGCCCATCACCAGCAAAATGGTCCCTGGCACATCCCCAGTGCACCAGGCCCCGCGATAGTCCCCCAGGGCTACCCGAATGGTCCCTGGCTCATCCCCAGCACACACGGGACCCAGAGACCCAACACGGGGTCCCAGAGGCTAGCCAAATGGTCCCTGGCACATGCCCAGAGCGCATGCACGGGGTCCAGAGACCCAACACGGGGTCCCAGTGGCTCGCCAAATGGTCCCTGGCCCTCCCAGCGCATGCACGGGCCCAGCGACACCGCGGGGGTCCCAGTGGCTCAGCAAATGGTGCCTGGCACCTCCCAAGCGCAGGGTCCCAGTGGCTCGTCAAATGGTCCCTGGCTCCTCCCCAGTGCACACACAGGCCCAGCAACTTTAGCTGGGTCCCATCACCTACCCGAATGGTCCCTGGCACATCTCCAGTGCACGCACAGGCCCCAGCGACCACGCACGGGGTCCCAGCGGCTAGCCGAATGGTCCCTGGCACATCCCAGAGCGGGCACGGGGTCCCAGTGACCCGCGTCCGTCCCAGCGGCTAGCCAAATGGTCCCTGGCACCTCCCCAGCGCGCATGACGGGCCCAGCGACCCCGCTGGGGGGTCCCAGTGGCTCGCCAAATGGTCCCTGGCACCTCCCCAGCGCATGGGGCCCAGCGACACCAAATGGTAGGGGGTCCCAGTGGCTCGCCAAATGGTGCCTGGCACCACCCAAGCGCAGGGTCCCAGCAGCTCGCAAATGGTCCCTGGCACCTCCCAGACACGGAACTCCAGCCCAGCAACCCCGCCAGGCCCAGAGGCTCGACAAATGGTGGCCACCCCCCAGCACACGCACGGGCCCAGCGACCCACGCGGGTCCCAGCAGCTGGACAAATGGTCCCTGTCACCTGCCCAGCACACGGGCCCAGCCCAGCCCTGCATGGTTCCAGAGGCTTGCCAAAAGATCCCTGGCACCTCCCCAGCGCGCGCACAGGCCCCAGCTACCAGGCGTAGAGTCCCAGGGCTCACCAAAAGGTCCCTGGCACATCCCCAGCACACGCACGGGGCCCAGAGACCCAACTCGGGGTCCCAGAGGCTCGCCAAATGGTCCCTGGCCACTCCCCAGCGCATGCACGGGGCTCAGAGACCCAACACGGGGTCCCAGAGGCTCGTCAAATGGTGCCTGGCTCCTCCCCAGCGCGTGCACAGGGCCCAGCAACCGCGCGCGGGGTCCCATCACCTCGCAAATGGTCCCTGACACATCTCCAGTGCACGCACAGGCCCCGCGACTTTGCGCGGGGTCCCAGCGGCTACCCGAATGGTCCCTGGCTCATCCCCAGCGCGGGCACGGGCCCCAGCGATCACGTGCAGATTCCCAGAGGCTTGCCAAATGGTCCCTGGCACCTTACCAGCGTCCGCACAGGCCACATCAACCCTGAGCAGGGTCCCAGCGGCTCGCTAAATAGTCCCTTGACCCTCCCTAGCGCGGGCACGGGCCCCAGCAACTTTGCGAGGGGTCCCAGCGTCTCGCCAAATGGTACCTGGCTCATCCCCAGCGCGGGCATGGGACCCAGCGACCCCGCACGGGGTCCCAGTGGCTCGCCAAGTTGTCCCTGGCACCTACCCAGCACGCAACTGGGCCCCAGCGACCCCATGTGGTCCGAGCGCTCGCCAAATGGTCCCTGGCACCTACCCAGCATGCTCACAGGACCAAGCAACCACGCGGGGTCACAACGGATCACCAAACTGTCCCTAGCACCTCCCCATCGCTGCAGACGGGGGCCCAGCAACACCACGCGGGGTCACAGCAGCTCGTCAAATGGACCCTGGCATATACCCAGCACACGCACGGGTCCCTGCGACTTCGCGTGGGGTCCCAGCGGCTTGCCAAATGGTCCCTGGCACCTCCCCCGGCACGTGCACGGGCCCCAGTGACTTCACGTTGGGTCCCAGCGGCTCGCCAATCCATCCCTGGCACCTCCCCAGCACGCCAAGATGGGTCCCAGAGACCCTGCACGGGTCCCAGCTGCTCGCCAAATGGTCTCTGGCAACTCCCCAGCATGCACACAGGCTACAGCGACTTTGCGTGGGGTACCAGCGGCTCGCCAAACGTCCCTGGCACCTCCCCAGGGCACGCACGGACACTAGCGACCCCATGTGGGGACCCAGCGGCTAGGTATTCCGTCCCTGGCGCCTCCCCAGCGTGCGTTCGGGCCCCAGCAACCCCACACGGGGTCCCATCTGCTTGCCAAATGGACCCAGGCACCTTCACAGCACATGCATGGGCCCCAGCGATCCCGTCAAGGGTCCCAGCGGCTCTCCAAATGGTCCCTGGCACCTCCCCAGCGCGCGCCCAGTTCCAAGCGACCCCGCGTGGGGTCCCAGCGGCTCACCAAAATGTCCCTTGCACCTCCCCAGCACGCTCACTGGGCCCAACAACCGCACGCGAGAACCCAGCGGCTTGCCAAATGGTCCCTGGCACCTCCCCAGCGTGCGCACAAGTCCCACCGACCCCGCGCGGGGTCCCAGTGGCTCGCAAAATGGTAACTGGCATCTCCCCAGGACAAGCACGGGCCCCAGTGACCCCGTGCGGGGTCCCAGCAGCTTGGCAAATGGTCCCTGGCACCTATCCAGCGCACGCACAGGGCCCAGCTACCACGCGTGTGGTCCCAGCAGCTCGCAATTGGTCCCTGGCACATCCCCAGAGCGCACGGACCCCATCGACTTCGCACAGGGTCCAAACAGCTCGCCAAATGCTCCCTGGCACCTCCCCAGCACGTGCACGGGCACCAGCGATCCCGCGCCGGGTCCCATCGGCTCGCCAAATGTCACCTGGCTCCACCCCAGCGTGGGCACGGTCCCCAACGACACTGCGCGGGGTCCCAGCGGCTCGCCAAATGGTCCCTGGCACATCCCCAGTGCGCGCATGGGCCCCAGTGACTTTGCTCTGTGTGCCAGCGGCTTGTAAATGGTCCTTGGAACATCTGCACGCCAAGACGGGCCCCTGTGTCTTCACGCGGGGTCCCAGCAGCTCGCAAATGGTCCCTGGCACATCACCAGAGCACGCACAAGCCCCAGCGACTTTGCACGGGGTCCCAGCGGCTGCCAAATCGTCCGTGTTCCCTCCCCAGCGTGCCCACGGGGCCCAGCGACCACACGCAGGTTCCCAGCGGCTTGACAAATGGTCCCTGGCACATCCCCAGCGCGCGCATGTGCCCCAGCGACTTCGCGAGGGGTCCCAGCGGCTAGCAGAATGGTACCTGGCTCCTCCCCAGCGAGCGCACGGGGAGCAGCGAAACCGCGCAGGGATCCCAGCGGCTCGCCAATTGGTCCCTGGCACCTTCCCAGCGTGCGCTCAGGCCCCAGCAACTTCGCGTCTGGTCCCAGCGACTCGCCAAATGGTCCCTGGCTCCTACCTAGCGCGCACGGGGCCCAGTGACTTCGCCCGGGGTCCCTCGCCAAATGGTCCCTAGCCCCTCCCCAGCGCAACCACGGGGCCCAGCGACTTCACGCGGGGTCCCAGCAGCTTGCCAAATGGGCCCTGGCCCCTCCCCAGTGCACGCGGGGACCAGCGACCACGCACGGGGTTCCTGCGGTTCGCCAAATTGTCCCTGGCACCTCCCCAGCACGCACACGAGGCCCAGCAACCTCGCGCAGGGTCCCAGAATATCGCCAAATGGTCCGTAGCACCTCCACAGCGTGCGCACGGGGCCTAGCGACCTCGCCAAGAGGGTCCCAGAGGCTCGCCAAATGGTCCCTAGCTCATCCCCAGCGCGCACAGGCCCCACCGACTTCGCACGGGTTCCCACCGGCTTGCCAAATGGTCCCTGGCCCGAGCTCACATGGGCCCCAGCGACTTCGCACGTGGTCCAAGCGGCTCACCAAATGGTACCTGGCTCCTCCCCAGCGCGCGCCCGGGGCCCTGCGACCACACTCGGGTTCCCAGCGGCTCGCCAAATGGTCCCTGGCACATCTCCAGCGCATGCATGGGCCCCAGTGACTTTGCACGGGGTGCCAGCGGCTCGCAAATGGTCCCTGGTACATCACCAGAGTGTGCACAAGCCCCAGTGACTTTGCGCGGGGTCCAAGCGGCTTGCCAAATCGTCCCTGTTCCCTCCCCAGCGCCCACGGGCCCAGCGACCACACGCAGGTTCCCAGCGGCTTGACAAATGGTCCCAGGCACATCCCCAGCGCGCATGTGCCCCAGTGACTTCGCAAGGGGTACCATCGGCTCGCCAAATGTTCCCTGGCACCTCCCCATCACACGCACAGGGCCCAGCGACATCGTGCGGGGTCCCAGCGGCTCGCCAAATGGTTTCTGGCACATCACCAGTACGCACATGCTCGGGCATCAGCAACCACGCCAAGGGTCCCAGCAGCTCGCCAAATGCGGGCAGCAGTGTGTTGTAGTGGTTTGGGCTCTGGACTCCTGACCGGAGGGTCGTGGGCTCAATCCCAGGTGGGGGGACACTGCTGCTGTACCCTTGAGCAAGGTACTTTACCTAGATTGCTCCAGTAAAAACCCAACTGTATAAATGGGTAATTGTACGTAAAAATAATGTGATATCTTGTAACAATTGTAAATCGCCCTGGATAAGGGCGTCAGCTAAGATTTTATTTAAAAAATGGTCCCTGGCACCTCCCCAGCGCGCACACTGACCCCAGCTACCAGGCGTGGAGTCCAAGCGGCTCGCAAATGATCCCTGGCACATCCCCAGCACGCGCACAGGCCCCCAAAACATCGCAAGGGGTCCCAGCAGCTCGCCAAATGGTCCCTGGCACCTCACCAGTGAGCAAAAGGGCCCCAGCGGCTCGCCAAATGGTCCCTGCTACATCCCTGGCGCAAGCACTGGGCCCGGCGACCCAGCGCAGGGTCCCAGAGGCTTGCTAATTGGTAACGGGTACATCCCCTACTGGCAAGACGGGCCAAACGACCCCGTCGCGGGGATCCAGTGGCTCGCCATATGGTCCCTGAACATCCCCAGCACGCCAAGACGTGCCCAAGCGACTTCCCGCGTGGCGTCCCAGTGGCTCTCCAAATGTTCCCTGGCAAGTCCCCAGCGAGCGCCCTGGACCCAACGACCCTGTGCGGGTTCCCAGAGGCTCGACAAATGGTCCCTGGCACCTACCCAGTGCACGCACAGGTCCCAGCAACCACGCGTGGGGTCCCAGCAGCTCACAAATGGTCCTTGTCACATACCCAGCACACACACGGGACCCAGCGACCCCGCGGGGGTTCCCAGAGGCTCGCCAAATAGTCCCTGGCACCTCCCCCTCGCGTGCACAGGGCAGCAACATCGTGCAAGGATTTTGTGGCTTGCCAAATGGTCCCTGGCACATCCCCAGTGACCCCAGCGCGCACACTGGACCCAGCCACCTCACTCGGGGTCCCAGCGGCTCACCAAATGGTCCCTGGCACCTCCCCAGTGTGAGCTCGGGCTCCAGCGACACCGCCCGGGGTCCCAGCTGCTCATCAAATGGTCCCTGGAAGCTCACCAGCAGTCGCACAGGCCCCAGCGACCCCGTGCGGGGTCCCAGCAGCTCGCAAAGTGGTCCCTGGCTCCTACCCAGTGCGTGCACAGGACCCAGCAACCACGAGCGGGGTCCCAGCGGCTCGCCAAATGGTCCCTGGTACCTCCCAAGTGCACGCACTGGCCCAAGCGACCTCGCGCAGTGTCCAAGAGGCTCGCACATGGTCCCTTTCCTATCCCCAGCGCAGGCACGGACCCCAGCAACTTCGTGAGGGTCCCCAGCGGCTAGCCAAATGGTACCTGACACCTCTCAGGCACGCGCATGAGGCCCAGCGACCCCACGCGGTGTCCCAGCAGCTCACCAAATCGTCCCTAGCACCTCAACAGCGATCGCACGGGCCCAAGCGACCTCGCGCAGGGTCCCAGCGGCTCCCCAAATGGACCCTGGCTCTTACCCAGCGCACGCACAGGGCCCAGCAACCACGCGCGGGGTCCCAGCGGATTATAAATGGTCCTTGCCCCTCCCAACGCTGGACTGGGCCCAGCGACTCCGCGGGGTCCCAGCAGCTCGCCAAATGGTCCCTGGCACCTTACCAGCGTGCGCACAGGCCACATCAACCCTGAGCAGGGTCCCAGCGGCTCGCTAAATAGTCCCTTGACCCTCCCCAGCGCGGGCACGGGCCCCAGCAACTTTGCGAGGGGTCTCAGAGGCTCACAAATGGTCCCTGGCACCTCCCCAGTGCGCGCACAGGTCCCAGCAGCCACGTGTGGGGTCCCAGGGGCTCACAAATGGTCCTTGTCATATACCCAGCACACACACGGACCCAGCGACCCCGCTGGGTTCCCAGAGGCTCGCCAAATAGTCCCTGGCACCTCCCCTCGCGTGCACAGGGCAGCAACATCGTCTTGAGGATTTTGCGGCTTGCCAAATGGTCCCCTGCACATCCCCAGTGACCCCAGCGCGCACACTGGACCCAGCCACCTCACTCGGGGTCCCAGCGGCTCAACAAATGGTCCCTGGCGCCTCCCAGTGTGAGCTCGGGCTCCAGCGACACCGCCTGGGTCCCAGCTGCTCATCAAATGGTCCCTGGAAGCTCACCAGCAGTGCAGGCCCCAGCGACCCGTCAAGGGGTCCCAGCAGCTCAAAAGTGGTCCCTGGCTCCCACCCAGTGCGCACAGGTCCCAGCAACCACGAGCGGGGTCCCAGCGACTCGCAAATGGTTCCTGGCCCCTCCGCAGCGCACACACGGGCCTAGCGACCTGGCGCGGGTTCCCAGTGGCTCTCCAAATAGTCCCTGGCACCTCCCCCTCACGTGCACAGGGCAGCGACTTTGTGCGAGAACCAAGCGGCTTGCCAAATGGTCCCTGGCCCCTCCCCAGCACGTGCACACGGATGAGTGACTCTGCACAGTGTCCCAGAGGCTCGCAAATGGTCCCTGGCACATCACAGCGCACTCACAAGGCCCAGCGACCTCACGCAGGGTCCCAGAGACTCGCCAAATTGTTCCTGGCTCCTCCCCAGCACGCGCACGGGGCCCAGCAACCACGCGCGGGGTCCCAGTGGCTCACCAAATGTTCCCTGGCACCTCCCCAGCATGCGCACTGGGCACAGCGACACCGCGCAGGTTCCCAGCGGTTCACAAATCGTCCCTGGCACATCCCCAGCGAAGCCCTGGACCCAACGACCCTGTCGGGGTTCCCAGAGGCTCGCCAAATGGTCCCTGGCACCTATCCAGCACGCCAAGACAGTGCCAAGCAACCACGCATGGGGTCCCAGCGGCTCACAAATGGTCCTTGTCACATACCTAGCACGCTCACGGGCCCCAGCGACCTTGCACAGGGTCCGAGGGGCTCGCCAAACTATCCCTGGCGGCTCCCCAATGCGCGCACAGGCCCCAGCGACCCTGCACAGGGTCCCAGCGGCTCGACAAATGGTCCCTGGCACCTCCCCAGCGCGCACACGGGCCCCAGAGACCCAGAGCGGGTTCCGAGCGGCTTGCCAAATGGTCCCTGGCACCTCCCCGGTATCGCGCACTTGTCCCAGCGACCGGTGCGGGGGTACCAGCGGCACGCCAAACAGTCCCTGGCACCTCCACAGCACGCACACAGGGCAAAGCGACGCAGTGTGGGGTTCCAGCGGCTTGCGAAATGGTCCCTGGCACCTCCCCAGCTATCACACGGGCCCCAGTGCCCTCGCGCAGGGTCCCAGAGGCTCGCCAAATGGTCCCTGGCACATACCCAGAGCGCACGAGCCCCAGCGACTTCACGCGGTGTCCCAGCGGCTCGCACAATTCTACCTGACTCCTCCCAGCACGTGCGGGGGCCCATCGACCCGATCGGGGTCCCAGCGACTCGCCAAATGGTCCCTGGCACCTACCCAGCATGCACACGGGCCCCAGCAACCCCGTGCTGGGTTCCTGCGGCCCGATCAAATGGTCCCTGGCACTTCCCCAGTCTTGGCGCCAAGAGCCCCAGCGACTTCCGCTCGGGGTCCCAGCGGCTCACCAAATAGTCCCTGGCCCCTCCCCTGCGCCGCGCACTGGGCCCAGCGACCCGTCACGAGGTCCCAGCGGCTCGCCAAATGGTCCCTGGCATCTCCCCAAGCGTGCACCACGGGCCCCAGCTACTAAGCGTAGATTCCCAGCGGCTCCCCAAAAGGTCGCTGGCACCTCCCCAGCATACGCACAGGGCCCAGAGACCCCGCGCGGGGTTCCAGTGGCTTGCCAAATGGTCCCTGGCACCTCCCAAGTGCTCGCATGGGTCCCAGCGACCCCGCGTGGGGTCCCAGCGGCTAATCGAATGGTCCCTGGCTCCTCCCCAGCGCGCGCACAGGACCCAGCAACTTCGTGCAGGGTGCCAGCGGCTAGCAAATGGTCCCTGGAACATCTGCAGTGCGCTCATGGGCCCCAGTGTCTTTACGTTGGGTCCCAGCAGCTCACAAATGGTCCCTGGCACATCACCAGAGCGCGCACAAGCCCCAGCGACTTCGCGCGGGGTCCCAGCGGCTTGCCAAATCGTCCGTGTTCCCTCCCCAGCGTGCCCACGGGGCCCAGCGACCACACGCAGGTTCCCAGCGGCTTGACAAATGGTCCCTGGCACATCCCAGCGCCCTCATGGGCCCCAGCGACTTTTCGCGGGGTCCCATCGGCTTTCGCCAATTCGTCCCTGGCACCTACCCAGCGTGCGCTCAGGCCCCAGTGACTTCGCGCCTGGTCCCAGCGGCTCACCAAATGGTCCCTGGCTCCTACCTAGCGCGCACGGGGCCCAGTGACTTCGCCCGGGGTCCCTCGCCAAATTGTCCCTAGACCCTCCCCAGCGCAACCACGGGTCCCAGTGACTTCACGCGTGGTCCCAGCAGCTTGCCAAATGGTCCCTGGCCCCTCCCCAGTGTACACACGGAGACCAGTGACCCCGCGTGGGTTTCCTGCGGCTCGCCAAATGGTCCCTGGCACCTCCCCAGCACGCACACGGGGCCCAGCGACCTCGCGCAGGGTCCCAGAGGTTCGCCAAATGGTCCCTAGCACATCCCCAGCACACACGGGCCCCAGCGAATTCACACGTGGTCCAACCGGCTCACCAAATGGTACCTGGCTCCTCCCAGCGCCTCCTGGGGCCCTCGACCACATCACGGGGTCCCAGCGGCTGGCGAAATGGTCCCTGGCACCTCCCCAGCGATTGCACAGGGCCCAGCGACCTTGCGCAGGGTCACAGGGGCTCGCGAAATGGTCCCTGACTCCTCCTCAGCGATCACACCGGCCCAAGCGACCTCGCGCAGGGTCCCAGCGCTTGTCAAATGCTCCCTGGCCCTTCCCCAGCGCGCCCGAGGCCCAGCGACTTTGCGCAGGGTCCCATCGGCTCGCCAAATGTCACCTGGCTCCGCCCCAGTGCGTGCGCCCAACGCCCACGACACCGCGGGGTCCTAGCGTCTCACAAATGGTCCCTGGCACATCCCCAGCGTCGCTCAGGCTAAAGCGACTTGGCCTGGTCCCAGCGGCTCACCAAATGGTCCCTGGCTCCTACCTAGTGCGCCACGGGGCCCAATGACTTCGCCTGGGGTCCCTCGCCAAATGGTCCCTAGACCCTCCCAAGCATGCAACCAGGAGGGCCCAGCGACTTCACGCGGAGTCCCAGCAGCTTGCCAAATGGGCCCTGGCCCCCCCCAGTTTCAAGGGGGCCCAGCGACCCAGCTGCGGGGTTCCTACTCGCCAAATGGTCCCTGGCACCTCCCCAGCACGCACACGTGGCCCAGCGACCTCGCACAGGGTCCCAGAGGCTCGCCAAATGGTCCCTAGCACCTCCACAGCATGCGCATGGGCCCCAGCGACTTCGCACGGGTTCCCACCGGCTTGCCAAATGGTCCCTGGCCCCTGCTCGCACGGGCCCCAGTGAAATTGCGGAATTCCATTCCTTTCTTATTTATTTGCTTCACATCTGTTTGGTGGAACACATGCAAAATATGATGTGTGTCCAGGCATTTTACATTATGTAATATATTGTGAATACATTATATAATACATGTTTAGTAAATATATTGAATAATACATTTCTAAAAAATACATGGACAATATAATTGATATATTGTTACCTGAAATTATATTTTAAATATATTTAAAATATGTTTAAGCAAATACATTGTAAATATATTTTCCATATGATGAAAACGGGCCAATTTTGTAATATGTTAAATATATTTTATATAACGTTACATACATAATACATATATTTTTCCATATATTTTATCATTCCCAAAGACTATGAGTTTTATATGAATAATATGTTTACAAAATATATTTAAAATATATATTTTTTTTAGTATGGGCAGCGACTTAAGTATGCGGTGTCCCAGCGGCTCGCAAATGGTCCCTGGCCCCTCCCCAGCACGTACACGGGCCCCAGCGACCCCGCGCCGGTTTCAGCGGCTCGGCAAACAATCCCTGGCACCTCCCCAGCGATTGCACGGGGCCCAGCGACCTCGCGCAGGGTCCCAGAGGCTCACCAAATGGTCCTTGCCACATCCCCAGAGCGCGCACGGACCACAGCGACTTCATGGGAGGTGCCAGCGGCTTGCCAAATGGTCCCTGGCACCTCACCAGCGAGCGCAGGGGCTCCAGCGACCTCCTGCAGGGTCCCAGCGGCTGGCCAAATGGTCCCTGGCACCTCCCCAGCTCGTGGACCGGGCCCAGCAACCACGCGGGAGGTCCCAGCGGCTCGCAAATGGTCCATGGCCCCTCCCCAGCATGTGCACAGGGTCCAACTACCCCGGGGTCTCAGCGGCTCGGGTCTCCCAGCAGCGAACCATACCGCACTCCCAGCCAAATGGTCCCTGTCACCTCCCCCAGTGCACCGATTGGTCCCAGCGACCCAGGCGGGGTCCCAGCAGCTCGCCAAATGGTCCCTGGCACCTCCCCAGTGCACCACCACGGTCCCAGATACCAGGTGTGGAGTCCCAGCAGCCTGCAAAATGGTCCCTGGCACCTCCCCAGCAGCGCCGCGGGACCAGCAACCCCGCGACGTGGTCCCAGCTGCTCATCAAATGGTCCCTGGCACCTCACCAGCACGCGCGGGCCCCAGTCACCTCGGCGGGGTCCCAGCGGCTCGCCAAATGGTCCCTGGCTCTACCCAGCGTGAATACAGGGCCAAGCAACCATGCGCGTGGTCCCAGCGGTTCACAAATGGTCCCTGGCCCCACCCAGCACGCACGCTACGGTGCCCAGCGACCCGCCGGGGTCCCAGCGGCTCTCCAAATGGCCCGTGGCACATCCCCAGTCTGCCAAGACGGGCCCCAGCGACTTCGCGCAGTGTCCCAGCGGTTTTCCAAATGGTCCCTGGCCCGTCCCCAGCGCATGCAGGGGCCCAGCGACTTCGGCGGGGTACCAGCGGCTCGCCAAATGGTCCAAGGCAACTCCCAGCGCCGCGCGGGGCCCAGCAACCAACGCGGTGTCCCAGCGGCTCGCCAACTGGTCCCTGGCTCCCTACCCAGCACTCGCTGGGGCCCAGTGACCCCCCGTGGGGTCACAGCATCTCGCCAAATGTTCCCTGGCCCCTCCCTAGCTGCTGACAGGGCCCAGCAAACCCGCGGGGGGTCCTGCAGCTCTCAAATGGTCCCTGGCCTCTCCCCAGCCTTGCCACGAGGCACAACAATCCCACGCAGGGTCCCAGCGGCTCACCAAAATGATCCCTGGCTCCTCTCCAGTCTGCTGCACAGGGCCCAGTGACCCGTGCAGCGGGGTTCCAGCGCCACGCCAAGAGTCCCTATCACCTCCCAGTGTAAGCATGGGTCCCAGCGACCCGTGCGCGGGGTCCCAGCGGATCGCCAAATGGCCTTGGTATCCCCCAGTGCAAGCACTGGTCTCAGCGACCCCATGAGGTCCCAGCTACTCTCCAAATGTTCCCTGGCTCCTACCAAACGTCGCACTGGGCCCAGAAACCATGCGCAGGGTCCCAGTGGCTCGCAAATGGTCCCTGACACATCCCAGTGTTGGCCGGGACGGACTAGCGACTTAGCTGGGGCCCAGAGACTCGCCAAATGGTCTCTGGCACATCCCAGCAGCCAAGACGGGCCCCAAGCAACATTGCCGCGGGTTCTCAGCGGTTCTCCGAATGGTTCCTGGCACCTCACCAGCATGCGCACGGGCCCCATCGACCCCATGCGGGATCCCAGCGGCTCACCAAATGGTCCCTGGCACCTTCCCAGTGCACGCACAGGCCCCAGCTACCAGGCGTGGAGTCTGGCGGCTTCCCAAAGGTCCCTGGCACCGCCCCAGCTTGCCCACCGGAGCAGCGACATCAGCGGGGTCCCAGCGGCTCGCCAAATGGTACCTGGCTCCTCCCCAGCGCCCTACACGGGGCCCATCGACCCCGCGCAGGGGTCCCAGCGGCTCGCCAAATAGTCCCTGCCCCCCCCCCCCAGTGCGCGCCGGAGTCCCAGCGGCTCGCCAAATGGTCCCCTGCGCCTTCCCAGGGGGCGCCACGGGCACAACGACTTCTCGCGGGATCCCAGCGGCTCGTCAAATGGTCCCTGGCGAGTCCCCAGTGCGCGCTCGGGCCCCAGCGAACCGGCGCTGGGTCCCAGCGGCTCGCAAATGGTACATGGCTTCTCCCAGCACGCGCCGCGGAGCCCAGCGACCCGATGCGGGGTCCCAGCAGCAAATGATCCCTGGCACCTCCCAGTGCACGCACAGGGCACAGCGACTTTTGTGCAGGGTCCCAGAGGCTCCCAATTGATCCCTGGCACCTCCCAATGCGCCCACGGGGCCCAGCGACCCAGCGGGGGTCCCAGCAGCTTCGCAGAATGGTCCCTGGCACGACCCCAGCGTCGCGCAAGGGCCCCCAGCGATTCATAAAGGGGTCCCAGCGGCTCGCCAAATCGTCCCTAGCACCTCCCCATCGCACGCACTGGGCCCAGCGGCTCGCCAAATGGCCCCTGGTACTTCCCCAGTGCGCACACGGACCCCAGCTAGCAGGCGTGGAGTCCCATTGGGTCGTAAATGGTCCCTGGCACATCCCCACCGCGCACATGGGCTCCAGCAACCGCCGGGGGTCCAAGTGGCTCGCAAATGATCCCTGGCACATCCCCATCATGCGCCCAGGCCACAAAAACATCGCTAGGGGTCCCAGCAGCTTGCCAAATGGTCCCTTGCCCCTCCCCAGCATGCACACGGGGCCCAGCGACCCCGTGCCCTTGCACATCCCCAGCGCGCGAAAGGTCCCCAGCGACTTCGCACGGAGTCCCAGCGGCTCGCCGAATGGTCCCTGGTACATCCTCGGCACAAGCACTGGGCCCAGCGACCCAGCGCAGGGTCCCAGAGGCTTGCCAATTGGTAACTGGCACATCGCCAGGATGCGCATGGACCCCAGCGGCTCTCCAACTGGTACCTGGCACCTCCCCAGTGCGCGGACGCGCCCCAGCGACTTCGAGTGGGGTCCCAGCAGCTTCTGAAATGGTACCTGCCCCCTCCCCAGATCACACGTGCCCCAGCGACCTCGCGCAGGGTCCCAGAGTCTAGCCAAACTGTCCCTGGCACCCAACGCACGCACTGGGCCCAGTGACCAAATGCGGGGTCCCAGCAGCTCGCCAAATGGTCCCTGGCACATCCCAGCGTCGCGCCTGAATAGCGATTTCTAGCGGGGTCCCAGTGGATCACCAAATGGTACGTGACTCCTCCTCAGCCTTGCAAGACGGGCTCTGCGACCCGGCATGGGGTCCAAGCGGCTCGCCAAATTGTCCCTGGATCGTACCCAGCGCACGCACAGGGCCCAGCAACCACGCGCGGGGTCCCAGCGTCTCGCCAAATGGTCCCTGGCACATCCCCAACGCGCGCACGGGGCCCAGCGACCCCGGTCCCAGCAGTTGCAAAAATGGTCCCTGGCACCACCCCAGCGGGCGCATAGGGCCCAGCGACCCCGAGTCGGGACCCAGCGGCTCGCAAAATGGTCCCTGGTACCTCCCAAGCACACGCACTGGGCCCAGTGAGCTCGCGCAGTGTCCCAGCGGCTCGCTAAATTGTCCCTGGCCCCTCCCCAGCGAGTGCACGGGGCCCAGTGACCCTGCACGGGTTCCAGCGGCTGGCCTAATGGAACCTGGCACCTCCCCATCACAAGACATGGGGCCCAGCGACCCCCACGGGTCCCAGCGGTTCTCCAAATGTTCCCTGGTAACTCCCAAGCGCGCGCTCTGGGCCCAGTGACCTCGCGCGAGTGTCCCTGCGGCTCGCCACATGGTCCCTTGCACCTCCCAAGCGGCATGGGGCACAGCGACCCCAAGACGGTCCCCAGTGATTTCTTGCGGGGTCCCAACGGCTCACCAAATGGTACCTGGCACATCCCAGCGCGCCAGGACCCCCCTGCGACCTCGCGGGGTCCCAGCGGCTCACCAAATGGTCCCTGGCTCCTCCCCAGAGCACGCTCAGGACCCAGCAACCACGCCGCTGGGCTCCCAGCAGCTCGCCAAATGGTCCCTGCCCCCTCCCAAGCACCGCACTGGGGCCCAGCGACCCCGCTGGGTCCCAGAGGCTCGCCAAATGGTCCCTGGCACATCCCAGCACCGCGGCCCCAGCGACTGGGGTCCCAGCGGCCTTGAATGGTCCCTGGCTCATCCCCCAAATGGTTCGGGCCCATACCCACGCTTGGTCCCAGCGGCTTGCCAAATGGTCCCTGGCACCTCCCAGGGCCACAAGGCCCAGCCCCCATGAGGGGTCCCAGCGGATCGCCAAATGATCCCTGGCACCTCCCCAGCGTGCACACTGGGCCCAGAGACCCTGAGTGGGAACCCAGCGGCCTGAGAAATGGTCCCTGGCACCTCCCCAGCGATCACACAGGGCCCCAGCGACCTCGCCAAGGGGTCCCAGAGGCTCGCCAAATGGTCCCTGGCAAATCCCAAGCGCGTGCACGGGCCCCAGCGACTTTGTGCGGGTTCCCAGCGCTCGCCAAATGATACCTGGCTCATCCCCAAGCGGCATCGGACCCAGAGACAACGATGGGGTCCCAGCGGCTCAACCCTGGTCCCTGGCACATCCACAGCGAAGCTGGGGCCCAGTGACCCCATCACGGGCACCAGGGGCTCGCCAAATGGTCCCTGGCACATCCCCAGCGCAGACATGGGCCCAGCGCGACCCAGGGGTCCCAGAGGCTCCCAAATGGTACCTGGCTCCACCCCAGTTTGCCCTGGCAGACCCAGCGACCCCGCCTGGGTCCCATGGGCTCACGAAATGGTCCCTGGCTCCCCCAGCACACGCACAGGGCCCAGTGGCCCGCATGGAGTCCCAGCGGCTCGCCAAATGATCCCTGGCACCTCCCCAGCATGCACACGGGCCCCAGAGACCCCCGCCGGTTCCACGCTGCTGGCCAAATGGTCCCTGGCACCTCCCAGCGATCGCACACGGGCCCAAGCGACCCTGCACGGGTGCCAGCGGCTCTCAAATGCTCCTGTCCCCTCCCAGCGCCGCCCTGGGCCCAGCAACCTGCGCATGGTCCCAGTGGCTCGCCAAATGTCCCTGGCACCTCCCCAAGCGGGCACCGGGCCCAACGACACCAGCGTGGTCCCAGAGGCTCGCCAAATGGACCCTGGCACCTCCCAAGCGCACGCATGGGACTAGCCATTGCATGGTGTCCCAGCGGCTCGCCAAATGGTCCCTGGCTCCTCCCCAGCGCGGGCCCCAGCGGGACCCACGCGGGGTCCCAGGACCCAATGGTCCCCCAAATCCAGAGCTGGAGACCCAGCAACCCTTGCGGGGTCCCAGCGCCCCAACCCTGTTCCTCCCCAGCTGCCAAATGGCCCTGGCCACCTCCCAGTGGCTTGCAAATGGTCCCCACCCCAGCACCGTCCCAGCAGCTGGGGTCCCATGGTGGTCCCTGACACATACCCAGCGCCCAGGGACCCAGCTTTGCCCAGCGGGGTCCCAGCGGCTCGCCAAATGGTCCCTAGGTCCCCTCCCCAGCACCGCACAGGGCCCAGCGACCTCCGCTGGGTCCCAGCGGATCGCCAAATGGTCCCTGGCACATCCCCAGAGCGCCGGGTCCCAGCGGGCTTGCCAAATGGTACCTGGGTCCTCCCCACGCCACAGGGGGCCCAGCCTCCCAGGGGATCCAAGCAACTCCCAAATGGTCCCTGGCACCTTCCCAGCAGCGCACCCTCAGCGACTTTGTGGGGACCAGCGGCTAAGCCAAATGGTCCCTGGCACCTCCCCAGATCATCACCGTGCCCCAGCGACCTCCGCAAGGTCCCAGCGGCTCGCAAATGGTCCCTGGCACCTCCCAACGCACGCACTGGGCCCAGTGACCCCATGCGGGGGTCCCAGCAGCTCGTGAAATGGTCCCTGGCACCTCCCCAGCATCGGGCCCCTCAGCGATTTTATTTATTTATTTCTTAGCAGATGCCCTTATCCAGGGTGACTTACAATTGTTACAAGATATCACGTTATTTTTACATACAATTACCCATTTATACAGTTGGGTTTTTTACTGGAGCAATCTAGGTAAAATTACCTTGCTCAAGGGTACAGCAGCAGTGTCCCCACAAGGGATTGAACCCACGATCCCTCCGGTCAAGAGTCCAGAGCCCTAACCCACTACTCCCACACCGCGCGGGTTCCCAGCAGCTCACCAAATAGTCCCTGGCACCTCCCCAGCATGCGCATCGGGCCCCAGCGATCTTGTGCAGGTTCCCAGCGGCTCGCCAAATGGTACCTGACACCTCTCAACACACGCCTGAGGCCCAGCGACCCAGCGTGGGGACCCAGCAGCTCACCAAATGGTCCCTGGTACCTTACCAGCATGCATGGGGCCACAGCAACCCCAAGTGGGGTCCCAGCTGCTCATAAATGGTCCCTGGCACCTCACCAGCACGCCATTAGGCTAGCGACTCCATGGGTCCCAGAGGCTCGCCAAATGGTCCCTGGCACATCCCCAGCACGCGCACCGCCCCAGCGACTTTGCGTGAGGGTCCCAGCGGCTTCAGCCGAATGTCCCTGGCTCATCCCCAGCGGGGCACTGGACCCAGCGATTTTGCCCCAGCGGGTTCCCAGCAGCTCACCAAATAGTCCCTGGCACCTCCCCAGCGCGTGCACAGGGCCCAGCGACCGCGTGTGGTCTGACTGGCTTTCCCAATGGTCCCTGGCACCTCCCAAGCGCAGGCACGGGCCCCAGCGACTTCGCGCAGGGTCCCAGCGGCTCACCAAATGGTACCTGACACCCTCTCAGGCGCCGCGCATGAGGCCCAGCGTCCCGAGCAGGGTCCCAACAGCTCGCCAAATTGTCCCTGGCAACTCCCCAGCAATCACATCGGGCCCCAGTGACCTCGCGCGGTACCTGTGGTCCCAGAGGCTCGCCAAATGGTTCCTGGCACATACCCAGCGTGCATGGGCCCAATTGTCCCCGCACTCCAGGTCCCAGCGCCATGCAAAATGGTCCCTGGTACCTGCCCAGCACACGCACTGGGCCCAGCAAACCCCACGCTGGGTCCCAGAGGTCAGCCAAATGGTCCCAGCACCTCCCAGCGGCTGCATCGGCCCCAGCAATCCAGAGTGCAGGTGGGTCCCAAATGCCCCCCCCATCCGACCTGGCAGCGCTTTCGGGTCCCAGGCACCTCGACCCACCTCCCAAGCGTGCCCCCAGCGATTTGCCCAGAAGATGCAAATGGTCCCTTACAATTGACACATCCCCAGCACGCCGCACTGCCCCCAGCGACTTTGCGAGGGTCCCAGCGACTAGCTGAATGGTCCCTGGCACATCCCCAGTGGGCCCACTGGAACCCAGCGACTTTCCCAGGGGGGTTCCCAGCAGCTCAACAAATGTCCCTGGCACCTCCCCAGCACACGCGACTGGGCCCAGTGACCTCGCGCAGTGTCCCAGAGGCTCGCCAAATGGTCCCTGGGACATCCCCAGCGTGCACACCGGGCCCCAGTGACCCCCTAGCCGCGTGGACTGGCTCACCAAATGGTCCCTGGCTCCTCCCAAGCGTGCGATTGGCCCAGTGACCTCAAGTGGGGTCCCAGCGGATCACTAAATGGTCCCTGGCACCTCCCACCAAGACGCCAGGCCCCAGCCCAGCAACCACCCAGCAGGGTCCCAGCGGCTCATCCAAATGGTCCCTGGCACCTTACCAGCACGTACAGTCCCCAGCAACACTGTGTGGGGGACCCAGAGGCTCGCCAAATGGTCCCTGGCAGCCAGCAGGCACACAGGTCCACAGCAACCCAGGCCGCTGGGGTCCCAGAGGCTCGCAAATGGTCCCTGGCACCTCCCCAGCAATCACGGGCCCCAGCGACCTCGCGAGGGTTCCCAGCAGCTCGCCAAATGGTACCTGACACCTCTCAACCCCCGCGCCCGAGCAGAGGCCCAGCGACCCAGCAATCGGGGTCCCAACGCTCGCCAAATGGTCCCTGGCACATCCCAGTGTGCATGGGCCCCAGCGATCCCGCGGGGTCCCAGTGGCTCACCAAATGGTCCCTGGCTCCTCCCAGTGCGCCCACGGGCCCAGCAATTTCGCCCGGGGGTCCCAGCAGCTCGCCAAATAGTCCCTGGCTCCTCCCAGTGCACGGCACAGGGCCCAGCAAAACGCGCGGGGTCCCAGCTGGCTCGCCAAATGGTCCCTGGCCCTCCCCAGCGATCGCGCACGGGCCAGCAACCTAGCAACCCCCAGGTCCCAGAGGCTGGCCAAATGGTCCCTGGCACCTTACCAGCGTGACCCAGGGCCCAGCAACCCGGCGGGGTCCCAGCAGCACTGCCAAATGGTCCCTGTCACCCCTCCAGTGTCCTAGCATGGGACCCAGCGACCCCACTGGGGTCCCAGCGGCTCGCCAAATGATCCCTGGCACCTCCCCAGTGGGCATGGGAGCCCCCAGATACCCACACACGTGGTCCCAGAGGTCGCCAAATGGTCCATGGCACCTACCCACCAGAGGCTACCAACCCCCAACCCAGAAGGGGGCCCAGAGGCACGCCAAAATGGTCCCTGGCACCTGCCCAGCACACGCACAGGGGCCCAGCAACCCAGCGCGTGGTCCCAAGGCTGTCCAAATGGTCCCCTGGCACATCCCAAGCGGGGACAGGGCCCAGCGACCCAGCGGGGGTCCCAGCAGCTCACCAAATGGTCCCTGGCACCTCCCAAGCGCTCAGGCCCAGAGACCCAGCGCGACAGGGGACAGTGTTCACCAAATGTCCCTGGTACCTCCCAAGCGCACGCATGGGCCCCAGTGACCTCGTGCAGTGTCCCAGAGGCTCACCAAATGGTCTCTGGCACATCCCCATTGCGCACGGGCCCAGCGAAAACTGATGGCCCTCGAGCCAGTGGTGGTCCCAGAGGCTCGTCAAATGGTCCTGGGAACTTACCAGCACGTCGCACGGGCCCAGCAACCCTGTGTGGGGTCCCAGCGCTGCCAAATGGTCCCTGGCTCCTACCCAGCACACACACAGGTCACAGCAACCCAGCGGGGTCCCAGCAGCTAGCAAATGGTCCCTGGCAAATCCCCAGCACGCACAGGGCCCCAGCAACCCAGCGAGGGTTCCCAGTGGCTCGCCAAATGGTACCTGGCACCGCCAGCGCGCAGCGCCAGCGGGGCCCTGCGGGGTCCCAGTCTGCCAAATGGTCCCTGGCACCTCCCCAAGCGCAGGCATGGGGCCCAGACCCAGCGGGGTCCCACCGCTCACCAAATGGTCCCTGGCACCTCCCCAGGCGCGCATGAGCCCCAGTGATTTCTCACAGGGTCCCAATGGCTCACCAAATGGTACCTGGCACCTCTCCCCAATGTACTCGGGCCCCAGCGACCTCGACGGGGGTCCCCAGCAGCTGTAAATGGTCCCTGGCTCCTCCCCAGTGCCGCACGGGCCCAGGGACCAGCAAAAACGCGGGGTCCCAGAGGCTCGCCAAATGGTCCCTGCCCCTCACCAGTGTGCCGCGGGGCCCAGCGACCCGCGCAGGGTCCCAGCAGCTCGCCAAATGGTCCCTATCACCTTACCAGCGTGCGCTGGCCACAGCAACCCCGTGCGGGGTCCCAGCGGCTCGCCAAATGGTCCCTGGCACCTCCCCAGCGCGTGCACCCCCCAGATACCCAGGTGGGGTCCCAAGCGGCTCCGACAAATGGTCCCTGGAACCTCCCCAGCACCGCGCGCCAGGGCCCAGTGACGGGTGGGGTCCCAGAGGCTGTAAAATGGTCCCTGGCACATCCCAAGCGCAAGACAGGGCCCAGCGACCCTCGCGTGTGGTCCGACTGGCTTTCAAATGGTCCCTGGCACATACCCAGGCTCCTTCCCGCCCGGGGTCCCAGTGGCTCGCCAAATGATCCCTGGCACCTCCCCAGCGCAGGCACGGCCGGGGCTCCAGACTTCCCGAGGGTTCCCAGCGGCTCACCAAATGGTTCCTAGCACATACCCAGTGCTCACGCTGGGCCCAGCAAACCCGTCGGGGTCCCAGAGGCTAGCCAAATTGTCCCTGGCACCTCCCCAGCGTGCATGGGCCCAGCATCCCTGAGCGGGGTCCCAGCCCCTCGCCAAATGGTCCCTGGTACCTGCCCAGCACACGCACTAGGCCCAGCAAACCCCAGCGGGGTCCCAGAGGCTCGCCAAATGTCCCTGGCACATCCCCAGCGCAGGCAGGGCCCCAGCGATCTTGTGGGGACCCCAGAAGCTCGCCAAATGGTCCCTGGCACATCCAACGCAGCGCCGCTGGGCCCAGCGACCCCACAGGGGACCCAGCGGCTCGTGAAATGGTCCCTGACACATCCCAGAACCGCGGGCATGGGCCCCAGCGACCGGGGTTCCCAGCAGCTCGCCAAATGGTCCCTGACACCTCCCAACCGGCGCATGAGGCCCAGCGACCCTAGCGAGGTCCCAACAGCTCGCCAAATGGTCCCTGGCATTCCCAAGGCCCGCATGGGCTTCGATTTCAGCGGGGTCCCAGCGGCTCACCAAATGGTCCCTGGCTCATCCCCAGTGCGCCCACAGGGCCCTGCGCAACCCAGGGGGTCCCAGCGGCTCACAAATAGTCCCTGGCTCGTCCCCAGTGCACACACACAGGGCCCAGTAACCACGCCGTGGGGTCCCAGAGGCTCACAAAATAGTCCCTGGCTCGCATCCAGTGCACGCACTGGGGCCATCAACCACGCGGGGTCCCAGTGGCTCGCCAATGGTCCCTGGCACTTCCCCAGCACGGCACCGGCCCCAGAGACCCCGTGTGGTCCCCAGCGGCTGGCCAAATCGTCCCTGGCACCTCCCCAGCGATCGCACATGCCCCAGCGGCCGATAGGGTCCCAGAGCTGGCCAAATGGTCCCTGGCACATACCCAGCACTCTCGCGGGGACCAGCGACCTCGAGGGGTCCCAGCGGCTAGCCAAATTGTCCCTGTCACCTCACCACTGCATGCATGGGGCCCAGCGACCCCCACCGTGGTCCCAGAGGCTCGCCAAATGGTCCCTGACACATACCCATTATGGCGCTGAGGGCACAGCGACCCCGAGCCAGGCCCCAGTGGCTCGCTCAATGGTCCCTGGTACCTCCTAAGCACACGCACAGGGCCCAGTGACCTGTTGCAGTGACCCAGAAGCTCGCCAAATGGTCCCTGGGACATCCCCAGCGCCTTGGACAGACCCCAGCGACTTGACGGGGTCCCAGCCTCGTTAAAATTGTACTCCCCCTCCCAAGCGTGCACACCATTCAGACCCTGCGCTGGGACCGGCGGCTAATAAATGGTCCCTGGCACCTCCACAGCGATCACACGTGCCCCAGCGACCTCTCGCCAGGTCCCAGAAGTTCGCCAAATGGTCCCTGGCACCTCCCCAACACTTACTTTTGGGCCCAGTGACCCCCACGCGGGTCCCAGCAGCTCGTGGAAATGGTCCTGGCACCTCCCAAGCGCGTGGCCCCAGGCTTTTTTTTATTTATTTATTTCTTAGCAGATGCCCTTATCCAGGGTGACTTACAATTGTTACAAGATATCACGTTATTTTTTTTACATACAATTACCCATTTATACAGTTGGGTTTTTTACTGGAGCAATCTAGGTAGTACCTTGCTCAAGGGTACAGCAGCAGTGTCCCCACAAGGGATTGAACCACGACCCTCGGTCAAGAGTCCAGAGCCCCAACCACTACTCCAAAAAATGCGCGGGTTCCCAGCAGCTCACCAAATAGTCCCTGGCACCTCCCCAGCACGGCAGACCCAGCGATCTTGTGCAGGTTCCCAGCGGCTCGCCAAATGGTACCTGACACCTCTCAACCGCAGCGCCAGGCCCTAGCGACCCATGGGACCCACAGCTCACCAAATGGTCCCTGGTACCTTACCAACACGCGACGGGCCACAGCAACCCCAAGTGGGGTCCCAGCGGCTTCGCTAAATGGTCCCTGGCACCTCACCAGCACGCGCACACTGGGCGCAGCGACTCCGCCACCGGTCCCAGAGGCTGCCGTGGTCCCTGGCACATCCCCAGCACGCACACGTCCCCAGCGACTTTCGCGTGGGTCCCAGCGGCTTCGCCAAACTGTCCCTGGCTCATCCCAGCGCGGGGCACTGGACCCAGCGATTTTTTGCTTGGTTCCCAGCAGCTCACCAAATAGTCCCTGGCACCTCCCCAGCGCTGGCCCAGGGGCCCAGCGATCTTGTGCAGGGTCCCACTGGCTTTCCCAATGTCCCTGGCACCTCTCCCCAGCGCAGGCATGGGCCCCAGCGACCGCTGAGGGTTCCCAGCAGCTCACCAAATGGTACCTGACACCTCTCAGGCGCGCTACATGAGGCCCAGCGTCCCCCGCAGGGTCCCAACAGGCTAAGCCAAATTGGTCCCTGGCAACTACCCAGCAATCACATGGGCCCCAGTGACCCAATGGGGTCCCAGAGGCTCGCCAAATGGTTCCCTGGCACCTGCCCAGCACAGGCACGGGCCCAGCAGCAAACCCACGCCTGGGGTCCCAGAGGGTCAGAGGTAAATGGTCCCTGGCCCCTCCCCCAGCACGCGCCAAGACAGGGCGAGCGATGACAGCAGGGTCCCCCGAGGCTCGCCAAATGGTCCCTGGCACATCCCCAGCACGCAGACCGCCCCCAGCGACTTTTGGCGTGAGGGTCCCAGCGGCTCGCTGAATGGTCCCTGGCTCATCCCCAGCGGGCACTGGACCCAGCGATTTCTTGCGCTGGTTCCCAGCAGCTCAACAAATTGTCCCTGGCACCTCCCAGCACACACAGCTGGGGCCCAGCGACCCGAGGGGGTCCCAGCAGCTCACAGAATGACCCCTGGCACCTCTCCAGCGTGCACACCGCCCCCAGACCCTGCTGGCGTGGACCGGGCGGTTCACGCAAATTGTCCCTGGTACCTCCCAAGTGCACGCGCCCAGCCCAGTGACCTCACGCGCGGTGTCCCAGAGGCTCGCTAAATGGTCCCTGGCACATCCCCACTGCATGCAGGGCCCCAGCGAGCGCCAGATGGTACAGATACCCAGCCGTGTCCCCAGCGGCTCATCAAATGGTCCCTGGAACTTACCAGCACCTGTGTCGGTCCCCGGCAACACTGTGTGGGGTCCCAGCGGCTCGCCAAATGGTCCCTGGCTCTACCCAGCACACACACAGGTCACAGCAACCACCGGGGTCCCAGCAGCTCTAAAATGGTCCCTGGCAAATCCCCAGCACGGGCACGGGCCCAGCAACAACGCGAGGGTTCCCAGTGGCTCGCCAAATGGTACCTGGCCTCCCAGCCTATGGCCCCAGCGCCACGGGCCCTCAGGCTCGCCAAATGGTCCCTGGCAACTCCCAATCGCGCATGATGGGGCCCAGCGACCCCGGGGGTCCCACCGGCTCGCCAAATGGTCCCTGGCACATCCCAGTGCGGCGCCTGGGCCCTAGTGATTTCTCATGGGATCCCAATGGCTCAACAAATGGTACCTGGCTCCTCCCCAGTGCGCGCTCGGGGCTCAGCGACCTCGTCGCGGGGTCCTAGCAGCTTCGCCAAATGGTCCTGGCTCCTACCCAGAGCACGCACAGGGCCCAGCAAAAACGCACGGGTCCCAGCGGCTCGCCAAATGGTCCTGCCCCTCACCAGTCCGTGCACGGGCCCAGCGACCCCAGAACGGGGTCCCAGCAGCTCGCTAAATGGTCCCTGTCACCTTACCAGCGTGCGCTGAGCCACAGCAACCCGGCGGGGTCCCAGCCGCTTCGCCAAATGGTCTCTAACCCTGCCGTGTGGGCATGGGACCCAGCGACCCAACGGGGTCCCAGCTGCCTCGCCAAATGATCCCTGGCACCTCCCCAGCGCGTGCACCGCCCCAGATACCCAGCGTGTGGTCCGAGCGGCTCGCCAAATGGTCCATGGTACCTGCCCAAAACGCACTGGGACCAGCAACCCCGCACGGGTCCCAGAGGCTCGCCAAATGGTCCCTGGCACATACCAGCCCCAAGACAGGGCCCAGCAACCCAGCGTGTGGTCCGACTGGCTGTCCAAATGGTCCCTGGCACTTTTTTTTTACCCAGCGCAGCGACAGGGCCCAGCGACCCCCGCGGGGTCCCAGTGGCTTCATAAATGATCCCTGGCACCTCCCAAGCGCAGGCATGGGCCCCAGCGACCAGCGAGGGTTCCCAGCGGCTCACCAAATGGTACCTGACACCTCTCAGGCGCGCATGAGGCCCAGCGTCTCCGAGCAGGGTCCCAACGGCTCGCCAAATTGTCTCTGGCACCTCCCCAGCAATCGCCGGGCCCAGTGACCTCGCGCAAGTGGTCCCAGAGCCAAATGGTTCCTGGCACATACCCAGCGCGTGCATGGGCCCAGCATCCCCGGCGGGGGTCCCAGCGCCCTGCGAAAATGGTCCCTGGTACCTGCCCAGCGCACGCACTGGGACCAGCAACCCCGCAGGGGTCCCAGAGGCTCGCCAAATGGTCCTAGCACATACCCAGCCTTGGCGCACAGGGCCAACAACCCAGCGTGTGGTCAGTCCCAGCTGTCAAATGGTCCCTGGAACATACCCAGCCAGCACAGGGCCCAGCGACCCCTTACGGGGTCCCAGTGGCTAATGTAAATGATCCCTGGCACCTCCCCAGCAGCGCCATGGGCTAGCGACTTAGCGAGGGTTCCCAGCGGCTCACCAAATGGTACCT
>JAHFZB010000173.1:28925-73593 GCA_036884735.1 Huso huso | reverse complement strand
GTGCCAGGGACCATTTGCGAGCCATTGGGACCACACGCGTGGTAGCTGAGCCCTGTGAGTGCGCTGGATAGGTGCTTGGGACCATTTGCCGAGCTGCTGAGACCAAGCATGGGGTCGCTGGGTCCCGTGCTTGTGCTTGGGAGGTGCCAGTTACCATTTGGCGAGACGCTGGGACCCTTCGCAAAGTCACTGGGGCCCGTGCCCACGCTGGGGATGTGCCAGGGACCATTTGCAAGCTGTTGGGACCCGCGTGGATGCTGGGCACCAGCGACGTTGGGAGGGGCCAGGGACCATTTACGTGCCGCTCTTACCTCGCGCGTGGTTGCATGGCCCTGTGATTGCACTGGGTATGAGCAAGGGACTATTTTGCAAGCCGCTGGGACCCCTTGCGGGGTCGCTGGGTCCCGTGCCAACGCTGGGGATGAGCCAGGTACCATTTGGAGGGGACGCTGGGACCCGTGCTTAGTCGCTGGGGTCGTGTGCACGCTGGGGAGGTGCCAGGGATCATTTGGGGAGCCGCTGGGATCCCACGCGGGCTGCTGGACCTCTTGCACACGCTGGGGAGGTGCCACTGACCATTTGGTGAGCTGCTGGGAACCCGTAAAATCGCTGGGGCCTGCACGCGCTGGGGAGGTGCCAGGGACCATTTGGCGAGCCTCTGGGAAGCTGCACGAGGTCGCTGGCACTCGTGCACGTGCTGGGAGGTGCCAGGGACCATTCAGCGCTGGGCCCCGCGTGGGTCGCTGGGCCCAGTGCGTGCGCTGGGAGGTGCCAGGGATCATTCGGCGAGCCGCTGGGACCCGACTTCGAAGTTGCTGGGGCCCGTCTTGTCGCTGGGCATGTGCCAGGGACCATTTGGTGAGCCTCTGGGACTGTGTGAGGTCACTGGGCCCAGTTCGTGTGCTTGGGAAGTACCAGGGACTATTTGGCGAGCCGCTGGGACCCCGCGCGGGATCGATGGGGTCCGTGTGCTCGCTGGGGAGGGTCAAGGGACCATTTGTGAGCTGCTGGGACCCCTACGTGGTTGCTGGGCCCTTGTGCGTGCCTTGGCTAGGAGCCAGGGACCATTTGGTGAGCCACTGGGACCCGCACAGGGTCGCTGGGTCCCATGTTCGCTTGGGAGGTGCCAGGGACCATTTGGCGAGCAAGAGGGACCCCGCGGATCGAGGAGAGCCCGATGCGCATGCTGGGGATGAGCCAGGTACCATTTGCGACTGCTGGGACCTTGCGTGGTTGCTGGGACCTGTGCGCGCTGGGTAGGAGCCAGGGAGTATTTGGCGAGCCTGCAGGGACCCCGCACGGGGTCGCTGGGGCCCGTGAGCGTGCTGATAAGGTGCCAGGGACCATTTGGCGAGTCGCTGGGAACCTGCACGAGATCGCTGAGACCCGTGCATGCGCTGGGGAGGTACCAGGGACAGTTTGGCTAGCCTCTGGGACCCTGCGCGAGGTCGCTGGGGCACGTGTGATCGCTGGGGAGGGGCCAGGGACCATTCGGCGAGCCGCTCGGACCCTGCGCAGGGTCTCTGGGGCCGGTGTGCATGCTGGGGATGAGCCAGGTACCATTTGGCGAGACGCTGGGACCCCTCGCACAGTCGATGGCGGCCGTGCATGCGCTGGGGAGGTGCCAGGGACCATTCAGCGAAGCTGGGACCCTGGGACCTGGGGCCGCGCAAAGGTCTCTGGGCCAGTGTGAATGCTGGGGAGGTGCCAGGGATCATTTGGCGAGCATGCTGGGACAGGGATCCAGGGACTGGGCTGGGCCCCGCGCTGGGATGGGCCAGGGACCATTTGGCGAGACGCTGGGGACCTCGCAAAGTCGCTGGGCCCCAGTGCATGCGCTGGGGAGGTTCCAGGGACCATTTGGCGAGCCGCTGGGACCCCGTGTGGGGTCGCTGGGTCCAGTGTGTCCGCTGTGGATGGGCCAGGTACCATTTGGCGAGCCTCTGGGACCCTGCGCGAGGTCACTGGACCCAGTGTGTGCGCTTTGGGAGGTACCAGGGACCATTTGGGACCTGGGACCCCTCACAAAGTCGCTGGGCCCGTGGGCGCTGGGGATGTGTCATGGACCATTTGGCGAGCTGCTGGGACCCTGCGTGGTGTGGGCACTGTGCACGTGCTGGTAAGGTGCCAGGGACCATTTGTGACCCAGTGGGACCTCGGCGTGGGGTCGCTGGGACCAGTCTGGCCCACAGGGGAGGGTCTTGGGGGACCATTTAGCCAGCCGCTGGGACTCTGCTTGGGTTGCTGGGGCCTGTGCACGTGCTGGTAAGGTGCCAGAGACCATTTGGCGAGCTGCTGGGACACCGGCGTGGTTGCTGGGACCTGGGCGCTGGGGAGGAGCCAGGGACTATTTGGCGAGCTCGCTGGGACCCTGTGCGGGTCGCTCTGCCCGCATGCTGGTAAGGTGCCAGGGACCATTTGGGCGAGCCACTGGGACCCCGCGCAGGGTCACTGGGCAGCCGATGCCCATGCTGGGGATGAGCCAGGTACCATTTGGCGAGACGCTGGGACCCTGCTAGAAATCGCTGGGATTTGGCGTGGTTGCTGGGACCTGTGGGCGCTGGTTGGGAGCCAGGGACAATTTGACGAGCCGCTTGGACCCCGCAAGGGTCGAAGAGGTGCACACTCTGGGAGGAGCCAGGTACCATTTGGTGAGACGCTGGGACCCCGCTAGAAATCGCTGGGGCCGTGCATGCGCTTGGGGATGTGCCAGGGACCATTTGCCGAGCCACTGGGACCCTCACGCAGGATTGCTGGCGGCCGTGCATGCGCTGGGGAGGTTCCAGGGACCATTTCGTGAGCCGCTGGGACCCCGTGTGTGGAGTCGCTGGGTCCAGTGATTGGGACCGCTGGGAGGGGCCAGGGACCATTTGGCGAGCCGCTGGGACCTCTTGACGCTGGGTCGCTAGGCCCTGTGGCCGCAGTGGATGGGCCAGGTACCATTTGGCGAGGCTCTGGGTCACTGCGCGAGGTCACTGGGCCCAGTGTGTGTGCTTGGGAGGTACCAGGGACCATTTGGCGAGACGCTGGGACCCCTCACAACGTTGCTGGGGCCGGTGCGTGCTGGGGATGTGCCAGGGACCATTTGTGAGCTGCTGGGACCCGTGCGTGGTTGCTGGGCACTGTGCACGAGGCTTGATAGGTAAGGGACCAGGCCCCAGCCACTTGGGACCTTGCATTTGGGGTCGCTGGGGCCCCAGTGCTGGGACCACTGGGGGGCGCTGGGGGAGGGGACCATTGGGAGCTGTTGGGCAGGGGCCAGCTGGGTCACAGGACCATGCCCACGCTTGGGTTGCTGGGCCCTGTGCCAGGGACCATTTGGCGAGCCGCTGGGACCCCTGCACGGGTCGCTGGGGCCAGTGGGACGCTGTGGAGGAGCCAGGTACCATTTGGTGAGACGCTGGGACCCTGCTAGAAATCGCTGAGGCTCGTGGTTGCTGGGACATGTGGGATGTGCCAGAAACCAGGGATTTTAAAGCTATTTGGTAAACCTTATTCACCCCGCTGGGGCTTTGGGTGCAAACGCTTGGGATGTGCCAGGACCATTTGGTGAGCTGCTGGGACCCATTTGGTTGCTGGGGCCTGATTTGTGCATAGGGATGCCAGGGACCATTTGGCGAACCGCTGGGACCCTCCATGTGTTTTTAGAATGTATTATGCCATGGGTCGCAGAACCATGTGTGCTGGTAAGGTGCCAGGGACCATTCGGGCGAGCCACTGGGACTCTGTGCGGGTCACTGGGGTTGTTCACACTGGGAGGTGCCAGGGACCATTCGGCGAGCTGTTTGGACCCTGTGCATCCAGTTCGATGGGGTCCATGCTACAGATGCCTTGGGAGGTGCCAGGGACCATTGACCTCCCGCTCCGAAGCACTAGAAGCTGGGACACTGCCTCCCCTGCCTCCAGTGGTCCTTCTGGGCCCTGTGGTGGAATGACCTTCTGATAGGTGCCTGGGACCATTTGGCCGAGTTGCTGGGACCCCGCACGGGGTCGCTGTTTGGGGCTCACCCTTCATTTAAATGGGAGGAGCCAGTTACCATTTGGCGAATCCTGCTGGGACCAAGTATTTAACCACAGGGTCGCTGGGCCCTATTTGTCATATCCGATGTAACTATCACTATTTCTGTATTATTGGTGCCAGGGAACAAAAATTATTGTATTTTTGCTCTTATTGTATTACTTGTATTGTGGCGATTGTAAGTCGGGCGCACCTGGGCTAGAGAGCATTTGGCGAACATGTTAGCGTGGGTGCTGGGAGGCGTAAGGTGCCAGGGGACCATTTTGCCCAATATAGCTGGGCTGGGACAATATATGCGCGTGCTGGTAAGGTGCCAGGGACCATTTGGCGAGCCGCTGGGTCCCACGCTGGGTCGCTGGGCCCTGGCCTCTGCGCGGTTGAGAGGTGTCAGGTACCATTTGGCGAGCCGCTGGGAACCTGCACAAGATCGCTGGGTCCCGTGCAGCGCGCTGGGAGGTGCCAGGGACCATTTCACGAGCTGCTGGGACCCTGCATGGGGTCACTGGGCCCAGTGGGTCTGGGGAGGTGCCAGGGACAGTTTGGCGAGCCTCTGGGACCTTGCGCGAGGTCGCTGGGGCACGGTGATCGCTGGGGAGGTGCCAGGGACCATTTGGCGAGCTGGGTCCCCGTGCAGGGTCTCTGGGGCCAGTGTGCATGCTGGGGGAGGGGCAAGTACCATTTCACGAGCCGCTGGGACCCCACTCAAAGAATGGGGCCCGTCATGCGCTGGGGATTTCCCGGGGACCATTTGGCGAGCTGCTGGGAACATCAAAAGTCGCTGGGGCCCGTGCCTGCACTAGGGATGTGCCAGGGACCATTTACGAGTCTCTGGGACACTGTGCGAGGTCACTGGGCCCAGTGCGTGCTTGGGAGATACCAGGGACCATTTGGCGAGCCTCTGGGACTAGTTCACTGGGGCCCTGTGCATGCGCAATGGGGAGGTGCCAGGGACCATTTGGCGAGCCTCTGGGACCCCTGACGGGTCGCTGGGGCTGAGTGCTTACAAGGTACCAGGGACCATTTGGCGAGCCGCTGTTAACCTGATCGGGGTCTCTGTGCCCCATGCCGCGCTGGGTATGTGCCAGGGACCATTTGGCGAGCCTCTGGGACCCTGGACAGTCGCTGGGGCCCGATGATCGCTGGGGAGGTGCCAGGGACCATTTGGCGAGCTGCTGGGACCACACGCGGGGTCTCTGGGGCGGTGCATCGCACTGGGAGGTGCCAGGGATCATTTGGCGGGCCGCTGGGAACCCGTCGCTGGGTCACTAGGCCTACACGCTGGGGAGGTGCCAGGACCATTTGGCGAGCTGCTGGGACCCTGCATGGGTTGCTGGGCCCTGTGCGTGTGCTGGGGAGGTGCCAGGGACTATTTGGCGAGCCTCTGGGGATCGGTAGGGGTTTCTGGGCGTGGGAAGCTGTGGTGAGAGCCAGGGACCATTTGCTGAGCTGCTGGGACCCCGCCCGGGGTCTCTGGGCCCGTGTCGTGCTGGGAGGGGCCAGGGACCATTTGCGAGCCGCTGGGATCCCACGTGGTTGCTTTGGATCCGTGCTGGGTTTCCCAGGGACCATTTGGCGAGCTGGGACCCGCTGGGACCCCGGTGTCCATTGCCACGCTGGGGAGGAATCAGGGACCATTTGATCGATCCGCTGGGACCCTGCTTGAGGTTTCTGGGCCCTATGTGCGTGCTGGGAGGGGCCAGGGACCATTTGGTGAGCTGCTGGGACCCCACTGGTCGCTGTGCCCTGTGCGCACGCTTGGGAGGAATCAGGGACCATTTGACGAGCCGCTGGGACCCCGCTTGAGGTTTCTGGGCCCGTGCATGCGCTGGGGAGGGGCCAGGGTCCATTTGGCAAGTTGCTGGGACCCTGCTCAAGTCGCTGGACCCTTATGTGCGCACGCTTGGGAGGAACCAGGGACCATTTGACGAGCCGCTGGGACCCCACGCGGGGTCGCTGGGGCCCATGCGAGTGCTTGTGGAGTTGCCAGGGACCATTAGGCGAGCCACTGGGACCCCGAGGGGTCTCTTGTGCGTATTTGGGAGGTGCCAGCAACCATTTGGGCAGCCGCTGGGACCCTACGCTGGTACCTGGGGCCCGGTGCACGCTGAGGAGGTGCCAGGGACCATTTTGCGAACAGCTGGAACCCGAACGAAGTCGCTGGGGATGTTGCTCGTGCTGGGGAGGTGCCAGGGACCATTTGTCAACCAGCGTGGGCCTCCAGCGTGGGGTCCCTGTCACCAGGGTCATTGCTTCCCTGGGGAGATGCCAGGACCATTTAGCCAGCCAGACTGGGGACTGGGGAGGTCACTGGGGATGAGCCAGGGACCATTTGGCGAGCCGCTGGGACCCCCCGAAAGTCGCTGGGCCAGTGCACGGTGCTGGGATGTGCCAGGGACCATTTGGAGAACCGCTGGGACCCTGCGGGGTCGCTGGGCCCCATGCAATTGAGATGGGGAGGTGCCAGGGACCATTTGGCGCAGCTGCTGGAACCCCCGGGGTCGCTGGGCCTGTGCCAGCTGGGGGAGTGCCAGGGACCATTTGGTGAGCTGCTGGGACCCCGTGATGGTCACTGGGCCTGTGTGCACGTGCTGGGAGGTGCCAGGGACCATTTGGAGAACTGCTGGGACCCTGCACGGGTCGCTGGGGCCCCATGCACGTGATGGGAGGTGCCAGGGACCCCGGGGCCAGCCACTGGAACCCTCGCGGGGTCACTGGGCCCCGTGGCGCGCACTGGGAGGGGCCAGGGACCATTTGGCGAGCTGCTGGGACCCCTGCGGGGTTACTGGGCCCCGTGGCGCACGCTGGAAGATGCCAGGGACCATTTGGCGAGCCGCTGGGACCCCGGCATGGTTGCTGGGCCCTGTGCGCGCGCTTGGGAGGTGCCAGGACCATTTGGCGAGCTGCTGGGACCCCCACAGGGGGGTCGCTGGGGCTCGTGCTTGTGCTGAGGGAGGTGCCAGGGACCATGGGAACCGGGCGAGCAGCTGGGCCCCCGACAGGGTCGCTGGGCCCCTGTGCGCATTCTGGTAAGGTGCCAGGGAAAATTTGGCGAGGTGGGACAGAGCGCGGGTGCCTGGGGCCATTGCGTGTGCTGGGAGGCGCCAGGGACCATTTTGCAAGCCGCTGGGACATGTGGGCCCCATGTGAGTGCTGGGGAGGTGCCAGGGACCATTTGTCGAGCCTCTGGGTCCCATGCGGGGTCGCTGGGCCTCATGCTGGGGTTGAGAGGTGTCAGGTACCATTTGGCGAGCCGCTGGGAACCTGCACAAGATCGCTGGGTCCCGATGCACGCTTGGGAGGTGCCAGGGACCATTTCACGAGCTGCTGGGACCCTGCATGGGGTCACTGGGCCCAGTGCGCGTTGGGGAGGTGCCAGGGACAGTTTGGCGAGCCTCTGGGACCTTGCGCTGAGGTCGCTGGGGCACGTGGTGATCGCTGGGGAGGTGCCAGGGACCATTTGGCGAGCCGCTGGTCCCCGTGCAGGGTCTCTGGGGCCAGTGTGCATGCTGGGGAGGGGCAGGTACCATTTCACGAGCCGCTGGGACCCCACTCAAAGTTGCTGGGCCCCCGTCTGCGCTTGGGATTGCCAGGGACCATTTGGCGAGCTGCTGGGAAACATCACGAAGTCGCTGGGCCCCGTGCTGCACTGGGGGATGTGCCAGGGACCATTTACGAGTCTCTGGGACACTGTGCGAGGTCACTGGGCCCAGTGCGTGTGCTTGGGAGATACCAGGGACCATTTGGCGAAGCCTCTGGGTCACTGCGCGAGTTCACTGGGCCCCTGTGCTTGGCGCTGGGTGAGGTACCAGGGACCATTTGGCGAGCGCTGGGAGGTGCCTGTGCCCCATTGGGCATGTGCCAGGGACCATTTGGCGAGCCTCTGGGACCCCAGCGCTGGGTCGCTGGGGCCCATGCGTGCACTGGGGAGGTGCCAGGGACCATTTGGCGAGCCGCTGGGAACCTGATCGGGGTCTCTGGGCCCCATGCACACTGGGAGGTGCCAGGGACCATTTGGCGAGCCTCTGGGACCCTGCTGGGTCGCTGGGGCCCGGGCCCGCGATGCTGGGAGGTGCCAGGGACCATTTGGCGAGCCGCTGGGACCCACGGGGGTCGCTGGGCCCGGTGCCCGCACTGGGGAGGTGCCAGGGACCATTTGCTGGGCCGCTGGGAACCCGGTGGTCTCTGGGCCCCGTGCTGCGCTGGGGAGGGGCCAGGGACCATTTGCTGGGAGCCACTGGGACCCCGCGTGGTGAGCTGTGGGACCCTGCTGGGACTCTCGCCTCGGTGTCGCATGGGGGGAGGGCAGGGACCATTTGGCGAGCCTCTGGGATCCAAGAGACGTTGGTTGCTGGGCCTGTGCGTGCGCTTGGTGGTGCCAGGGACCATTTGGTGAGCTGCTGGGACCCCGTGGGGTCGCTGGGACCAGTGTGCGCACGCTGGGGAGGAATCAGGGACCATTTGACGAGCCGCTGGGACCCCGCTTGAGGTTGCTGGGCCCGCGTGCGTGCTGGGGGAGGGGCCAGGGACCATTTGGCAAGCTGCTGGGACATCAGTCGCTGTGCCCTGGGGCGACGCTGGGGAGGAATGTGCCAGGGACCATTTGAGAGCCGCTGGGACCCCGCTTGAGGTTTCTGGGCCCGCGCGTGTGCTGGGAGGGGCCAGGGTCCATTTGGCAAGCTGCTGGGACCCTTGGCGAAGTCGCTGGACCCTGTGCGCACGCTGGGAGGAACCAGGGACCATTTGACGAGCCGCTGGGACCCCACCGGGGTCACTGGGCCCTATGAAGTGCTTGTGAGTTGCCAGGGACCATTAGGCGAGCCACTGGGACCTGTTGGTGGGTCTCTGGGCCCTGTGCGTGCTGGGGAGGTGCCAGCAACCATTTGGGCAGCCGCTGGGACCCTACGTGGTACCTGGGGCCCATGTGTGCACGCTGAGGAGGTGCCAGGGACCATTTGGCGAACCGCTGGAACCCCACGCGTGGTCGCTGGGGATGTTGCTCGTGCTGGGAGGTGCCAGGGACCATTTGTTGGGAGCCCCAGCGTGGGGTCGCTGGGGTAGTGCTTCCCTGATAGGTACCAGGGGTCATTCGGCGAGCCACCAGGGAGGGGCCAGGTCACTGGGATGAGCCAGGGACCATTCGCCAGGCTGGGACCCCCACGCCCAAAGTCGCTGGGTCCGGTCGTGCTGGGGATGTGCCAGGGACCATTTGTGAGCCTCTGGGACCTGCGTGGGGTCGCTGGACCCCTGTGCGTGCTGGGAGGAGCCAGGGACCAGGGCGACTGCTGGGACCCCAGATGGTTTCTGGGACCCTGTGAGCGCCACTGGTGAGGTGCCAGGGACCATTTGACGAGCCGCTGGGACCCCACAGGGTCGCTGGGGACCAGTGCGTGCTGGGCAGGGGCCAGGGACCATTTAGAGCCGCTGGGACCCGCTGGGTGCTGGGGCCCTGTGCTGCAGATGGGGCAGGGCCAGGGACCATTTAGAGCTGCTGGGAACCCGCGCGGGGTCGCTGGGTCTGGCGTGCACTGGGGAGGAGCCAGGTACCATTTGGCGAGCTTTGGGACCCCGCGGAGAAATCACTGGGGGCCTGTGCTGGCGCTGGTGGATGTGCCAGGGACCATTTGGAGAACTGCTGGGACCCTGTGCGGGGTCGCTGGGCCCCATGCACGAGATGGGAGGTGCCAGGGACCATTTGGCCAGCCGCTGGAACCCTCGCGGGGTCACTGGGCCCGTGGCGCGCACTGGGAGGGGCCAGGGACCATTTAGCGAGCCACTGGGACCCCACGGTCACTGGGCCCCCGTCGCACTGGGAAGGGCAGGGACCATTTGGCGAGCTGCTGGGACCCCTGGCATGGTTGCTGGGCCCTGTGCGCGCGCTGGGAGGGAGCCAGGGACCATTGGGACCCCGCTGGGTCACCCACGCGGTGGCTGGTGCTGGGCCAGGGACCATTTGGCGAGCCACTGGGACCCCGCATGAAGCATTTGAGGCGAACGCTGGGATGTGCCAGGGACCATTTAGGGTCGCTGGGACCCATGCGTGCTGATTCTGGAAAGGTGCCAGGGATGGGGATGAGCAGGGGACAGAGGGCAAGCCTCTGGGACCGGCGTTGGAGTCGCTGGGACCATTTTGCAACCGCTGGGACTGGGGAGGTGCCAGGGACCATTTGGCGAGTTGCTGGGTCCCCGCGCGGGTCGCTGGGCCTCATCGCGGTGAGAGGTGTCAGGTACCATTTGGCGAGCCGCTGGGAACCTGCACAAGATCGCTGGGTCCTGCACGCGCTGGGGAGGTGCCAGGGACCATTTGCACGAGCTGCTGGGACCCCCGCATGGGGGGTCACTGGGCCCAGTGCGTGCGTTGGGGAGGTGCCAGGGACAGTTTGGCGAAGCCTCTGGGACCTGTATAACGTGAGGTCGCTGGGGCACGTGTGATCGCTGGGGAGGTGCCAGGGACCATTTGGCGAGCCGCTGGGTCCCCTGCAGGGTCTCTGGGGCCAGTGTGCATGCTGGGGGGGGCAAGGCACCATTTGGTGAGCTGCTGGGACCCCGTGCAGGAATTGCTGGGGCCCGTCCGTGCGCTGGGGATTTGCCAGGGACCATTTGGTGAGCTGCTGGGAAACATCACGGGTCGCTGGGGCCCGTGCCTGCACTAGGGATGTGCCAGGGACCATTTGGCGAGTCTCTGGGACACTGTGCGAGGTAACTGGGCCCAGTGCGTGTGCTTGGGAGGATACCAGGGACCATTTGGCAAGCCTCTGGGTCACTGCGCCGAGTTCACTGGGCCTTGTGCGTGTGCTTGGGAGGTACCAGGGACCATTGAGCGAGCCACTGGGTCCCCGCCGGGGTCGCTGTGCCCTGAGGCATAAGAATGGGTATGTGCCAGGGACCATTTGGCGAGCTCTGGGACCCGGGTCGCTGGGCCCCACGGCGCTGGGCAGGTACCAGGGACCATTTGGCGAGCCTGCTGGGAACCTGATGGGGTCTCTGTGCCCCATGGTGCGCTTGGTATGTGCCAGGGACCATTTGGTAGAGCCTCTGGGACCCCGCGGCACATGGGGTCGCTGGGGCCTGTGCGATCGCTGGGAGGTGCCAGGGACGATTTGGCGAGCCGCTGACCACACGCGGGGTCTCTGGGGGCGGTGCCCGCACTGGGGAGGAGCCAGGGATCATTTATGGGCCGCTGGGAACCCCGCGGCGTGGTCACTGGGCCCCTGCGGCGCTTGGGAGGTGCCATGTACCATTTGGCGAGCCACTGGGACCCCGCGCGTGGTTGCTGGGCCCGTGCACGCTGCACTGGGATGTGCCAGGGACCATTTGCTGAGCCTGCTGGGACCTGTGCCCGGGTCTCTGGGCCCGTGCGCGTGCTGGGAGGGGCCAGGGACCATTTGCGAGCAGCTGGGACCCCTGACTGTGGTTGCTGGGCCCTGTGCCCGGCGCTGGGGGAGGAGCCAGGGACCATTTGGCGAGCTGCTGGGACCCGCACGGGTTGCTGGGCCCCCTGTGCGCACGCTTGGGAGGAATCAGGGACCATTTGACGATCCCTGCTGGGACCCCGCTTAGGGGTCGCTGGGGCCCCAAAGGAAGCGCTTGGGAGGTGCCAGGGACCATTAGGCGAGCCACTGGGACCCCGTGAGGGTCTGGGCCTCATGGCGCTGTTGGGAGGTTCCAGGTTCCATTTGGTGAGCTGCTGGGACCCCTGAGAAGTCGCTGGGCACAGTGCTGCCTGGGGATAGGTACCAGGGACCATTTGGAGAAGCCACTGGGACCCCTGCTGAGGGTCGCTGGGAGGTCATGCGCTGCTGGGGATGTGCCAGGGACCATTTGGCGAGCCTCTGGGACCCTGCTCGGGGTCGCTGGCCCCCGTGCTGCTGGGGAGGGGCCAGGGACCATTTAGTGAGCTGCTGGGACCCCGGTCAGGGTTGCTGGGGCCCGTCTTGTGGGCAGGTGCCAGGGACCATTTGGCGAGCCGCTGGGACCCTGCGGGGTCGCTGGGCCCTGCACGGCGCTGGGAGGTGCCAGGGACATTTGGCGAGCCGCTGGGACCCTGCGGGGTTGCTGGGCCCAGTGTGCAGCGCTGGGTAGGTGCCAGGGACCATTTGGCGAGCAGCTGGGACCCTGCGCGAGGGCTGGGGCCCGTGCAGCACTGCTGGGAGGTGCCAGGGACCATTTGGCGAGCAGCTGGGACCCTGCTCGGGTTGCTGGGGCCCTGTGCGGTGCGCTGGGGAGGTGCCAGGGACCATTTGGTCGAGCCTCTGGGACCACCGCGCGAGGTCGCTGGGGCCCGTGTGATCGCTGGGGAGGTGCCAGGGGACCATTTGGCGAGCCACTGGGACAGGCGGGGTCGCTGGGCCCCATGCACGCTTGGGAGGTGCCAGGACCATTTGGAAAGCCTCTGGGACCCGCGGGGTCGCTGGACCCTGTGCGCACTGGGATGTGCCAGGGACCATTTGGCGAGCCGCTGGGACCCCGTATGGGGTTGCTGGGCCCAGTGCCAGCGTTTGGGGAGGAGCCAGGGACCATTGACGAGCCGCTGGGACCACGCGAAGGTCGCTGGGGCCAGGTGCATGCACTGTTGGATGTGCCAGGGACCATTTGCGTGATGCTGGGACCCGCGCGTGGTTGCTGGGCACTGTGCACGCCCTGGGAGGAGCCAGGGACCATTTGATGAGCCACTGGGACCTGCGGCAGGGTCGCTGGGACCAGTGCGTGCACTGGGCAGGTACCAGGGACCATTTGGTGAGCCGCTGGGAACCCCGTCGGGGCCTGGGCCCCATGCATGCACTGGGATGTGCCAGGGACCATTTGGCTAGCTGCTGGGACCCCGTGGTGGTCGCTGGGCCCAGTGCGAGTGCTGGGGAGGTGCCAGGGACCATTTGGCAAGCCTCTGGGACCCGCGCTGGAGGTCACTGGGGCTTGTGCATGCGCTGGGGAGGTGCCAGGGACCATTGAGCGAGCCACTGGGACCCCACGCTTGGGTCGCTGGGCCCCGGTGCGGTGGGTATGTGCAGGGGACCATTTGACGAGCCTCTGGGACCGCTCAAGGGGTTGCTGGGCCCTGTGTGCGTGCGCTGGGTAGGAGCCAGGGACCATTTGGCGAGCCGCTGGGACCCTGCGGTCTCTGGGCCCATGCACGCGCTGGGATGTGCCAGGACCATTTGGCGAGCCTCTGGGACCCGGGTTTGTTGCTGGGCCCTGTGCGCGCGCTGGGATGTGCCAGGGACCATTTGGCGAGCTGCTGGGACCCTGGGTCCTGGGGCCCGTGGCATTCTGGGAGGAGCCAGGGACCATTTGGCGGGCCGCTGGGACAGAGCGGCGTGGTCGCTGGGCCCCATGCGTGCTGGGAGGTGCCAGGGACCATTTGGCGAGCCACTGACCACCCCGCTTGGTTGCTGGGCCCGTGCACGCGCTGGTGAGGTACCAGGGACCATTTGTTGAGCTGCTGGGACCCCCCCGGTGTTGCTGGGCCCCTGTGGCGTGCTGGTAGGTGCCAGGGACCATTTGGAAAGCCGCTGGGATCCCGCACGTGGTTGCTGGGCCCCAGCGCGCTTGGGTAGGAGCCAGGGACCATTTGGTGAGCTGCTGGGACCCTGGGCGGGGTCGCTGGGCCCAGTGCGCACGCTGGGGAGGAACCAGGGACCATTTGGCGAGCCTCTGGGACCCCACGCGGGTCGCTGGGCCCCATGCGATTGCTGGGAGGTGCCAGGGACCATTTGGCGAGCCACTGGGACCAGTGCAGGGTTGCTGGGCCCAGTGCGCATGCTGGGGAGGTTCCAGGGACCATTTCACGAACCGCTGGGACCCACGGGGGAAGCTGGGGGCTGAGTGCGCGCCTGGGGAGGTACCAGGGACCATTTGGTGAGCTGCTCAGACCCTCACGCGAAGTCGCTGGCTAGTCTGATTGCTGGGGATGTGCCAGGGACCATTTACGAGCCTCTGGGACACGGGGGGTCGCTGGGCCCTGTGCGGTGCTGGGAGGGCCAGGACCATTTAGTGAGCTTCGGGGACCCCGGTGGGTTGCTGGGGCCTGTGCAAGCTGGGAGGTGCCAGGGACGGGGCCGAGACGCTGGGGGAGTTCGCTGGGCGCTGGGTGTGCGCGCGCTGGGAGGGCCAGGGACCATTTGGCGAGCACTGGGACCCCGCGTGGTTGCTGGGCCCTGTGCGCTTGCTGGGGGAGGAGCCAGGGACCATTTGGTGAGCCTCTGGGACCCCGCGCGGCATCGCATTTGAGCACTGGGGATGGGCCAGGTGACCATTTTAGCCGCTGGGACCTGGCCAGGGTTGCTGGGCCCTGTGCGTGCGCTTGGTTTGACTGGGGACAGTTATCGAAGGGCGCTGGGACCTCGCGAGGTCGCTGGGCCCATGTGCGCTGGGAGGTGCCAGGGACCATTTACAGCCACTGGGACCCCGCGGGGTCGCTGGGGCCCCATTTTGGGAGGTGCCAGGGACCATTTGGCGAGCCTCTGGGGACACCTGGGGTCGCTGGACCCCAGGCGCCTGTGGATGTGCCAGGGACCATTTGGCGAGCCGCTGGGAACCCTCTGGTCGCGGTCCCATGCCAGCGCTGAGGATGAGCCAGGGACCATTTGGGCCGCTGGGAACCCACGCCGCGCGGGTCGCTGGGCCCGGTGCATGCACTGGGGATGTGCCAGGGACCATTTGGCGAGCCACTGGGACCCGCGCTTGGTTGCTGGGCCCAGTGCACGCCCTGGTGAGGAGCCAGGGACCATTTGATGAGCTGCTGGGACCCGCGTCGGGTTGCTGGGACCAGTGCATGCATGCTGGGAGGTGCCAGGGACCACGGCGAGCCGCTGGGACCCCGCGGAAGTTGCTGGGCCCTGGCGTGCCCTGCGCCCTGGGTAGGGGCCAGGGACCATTTGGCAAGCTGCTGGGACCCTGGCAAGCGCTGTGCCCTGTGCGCACGCTGGGGAGGAACCAGGGACCATTTGGCGAGCCGCTGGGACCCCGGGTCGCTGGGCTCCATGCGTGCTGGGAGGTGCCAGGGACCATTATTAGCCACTGGGACCCGCGGTAGGGGTCTCTGGGCCCGTGTGCGCGCTTTTGGGAGGTTCCAGGTTCCATTTGGGGAACCGCTGGGACCCTACGAGAAGTCGCTGGGCATAGTGCTTCCCTGGATAGGTACCAGGGACCATCACTGAAGCCAGAGGAGACCCTCACGCCAAAGTCGCTGGGAGGTGTGCGTGCTGGGGGATGTGCCAGGGACCATTTGGCAAGCCTCTGGGACCCGCTGGGTCGCTGCGCCCTGTGCCTAATGGGGGAGGGGCCAGGGACCATTTAGTGAGCCTGCTGGGACCCCCGTCAGGGTCACTGGGCCCAGGCGCTGCTTGGGAGGTGCCAGGGACCATTTGGCGAGCCGCTGGGACCCGCTGGGTCGCTGGGCCTGTGCGCTGGGGAGGAGCCAGGGACCATTTGCTGAGCGCTGGGACCCCACGCGTGGTTGCTGGGGGGTGTGCGTTTGCTGGGGAGGTGCCAGGGACCATTTGGCGAGCCTCTGGGACCCCGCACGTGGTCGCTGGGCCTGAGTGCGGCGTGCTGGGAGGGCAGGGGACCATTTGGCGAGCCGCTGGGACCCAAGATGGTTGCTGGGCCCCTGTGCGTGCGCTGGGCCAGGGACCAGTTATGGGACCCGCTGGGTTCGGCGAGGTCGCTGGGGCTGGGTGTGATGCTGGGAGGTGCCAGGGACCATTTGGCGGGCCACTGGGCCCCGTGCATGGTGGCTGGGCCCCATTTGTGAGCTTGGGAGGTGCCAGGCACCATTTGGCGCCTGCACTGGGAGGTGCCAGGTACCAGGGACACTTGGACCACTGGGACCCTGGTGGCTGGTGCATGCGCTGGGGATGTGCCAGGGACCATTTGAAAGCCGCTGGGACCCGTGCGGGTCGCTGGTCCCCCGTGCCGTGCTGGGAGGAGCCAGGGACCATTAGGCGAGCCGCTGGGACCCCACGCTGGGTTGCTGGGGCCCATGCACGCGCTGGGAGGTGCCAGGGACCATTTGGCGAGGTCCTGGGACCCCGCGTTGGTGGGCTGGGCCCATGCCCTGGTGCTGGGGAGGCCAGGGACCATTTGGATGAGCTGCTGGACCCCTGCGGGGGGCTGGGCCCATGCGCGTGCTGTTGGCAGGTGCCAGGGACCATTTGGCGAGCCGCTGGGAACCGCCGAGGTCGCTGGGCCGTGTGAGATTGCTGGGGCAGGGCCAGGACCATTTAGCGAGCTGCTGGGACCCGCTTGGGGTCGCTGGACCCTGACGCACGCTGGGGAGGTGCCAGGGACCATTTATCGAACGCTGGGACCCACAAGGGGTCACTGGGGCCATGTGTGATCGCTGGGGAGGTGCCAGGGACCATTTGGCGAGCCACTGGGACCCCAGGCAGGGTCGCTGGGTCCCCTGGGACCCAGGACCATTTGCTAGGCCAGGGACCATTTCACGAGCCGCTGGGACCCCACGAGGTCGGAAGCCCTGGGGCCCGCTGGGGAGGAGCCAGGGACCATTTGGACGAGCTGCTGGGAAACCCACGCCAAGGGTCGCTGGGGCCCGTGCATGCACTAGGGAGGTGCCAGGGACCATTTACGAGCCTCTGGGACACTGTGTTGAGGTCACTGGGCCCAGTGCGTCCCTGGGAGGTGCCAGGGACCATTTGTGAGCCGCTGGGACCCCTGCATGGGTCACTGGCCCCGGGTGTGCACTGGGAGGTACCAGGGACCATTGAGCGAGCCGCTGGGACCTCGCTGGGTCGCAGGGCTGGTGTCTGCACTGGGGATGTCCCAGGGACCATTTGGTGAGCCTCTGGGACCCTGGCGCAAAGTCGCTGGGGCCCAGTATGTGCTTGGGAGGTGCCAGGGACCATTTGGCGAGCTCTCTGGGACCCCGCTGGGTCGCTGGGCCTCAGTGCACGCGTGGTTGGGAGGTGTCAGGACCATTTGGCGAGCTGCTGGGACCCCGCGCGGGTCGGGGGGGCCCATGTGCGCTGGGGAGGTGCCAGGGACCATTTGCGAGCCTCTGGGTCCCTGCTGGGTCGCTGGGGCCTGTGTGCATGCACTGGGTAGGTGCCAGGGACCATTTGCAGAGCCGCTGGGACCCCGCAAGGTTGCTGGGCCCAGTGCGTGTGCTGGGCAGGTACCAGGGACCATTTGCATGGCGCTGGGACCCTGCGCTGGTCGCTGGGCCCATGCAACGCACTGGGAGGTGCCAGGGACCATTTGGATAGCCTCTGGGACCCGCACGGTTTTGCTGGGGCCCCGTGTGAGCACTGGGATGTGCCAGGAACCATTTGGCGAGCCTCTGGGACCCTGCGCGAGGTCGCTGGGGCTGTGCGTGCGCATTGCTGGGGGGTGCCAGGGACCATTTGGCGAGCTGCTGGGACCCCTGCTCGGGACGCTGGGCCCCGCGCGCGCGCCTGAGAGGTGCCAGGGACCATTTGGTGAGCCGCTGGGAACCCGCTGGGTCGCTGGGGCCCGCGCCTGCGCTGGGGAGGTGCCAGGGACCATTTGGCGAGCCACTGGGACCCCGTGCGGGGTTGCTGGGCCCCGTGCGTGCGCTGGGTAGGTGCCAGGGACCATTTCGAGAAGTTTGGACCACACCTGGGTCGCTGGGCCTGGTGCGCGCACTGGGGAGGTGCCAGGGACCATTTGGCGACGGCTGGGGTTGTTGGGCAGGGTGCGCTGGGGGGGACCACGGCAAGCCGCTTGGGGGGGGTGGGCATGCATGCAGGGACCATTTGGCGAGCCTCTGGGACCCGTCTGGGTCGCTGGGCCCCATGTGCATGCTGGGGAGGTGCCAGGGACCATTTAGTGAGCCGCTGGGACCCGTTGGGGATGCTGGGGCCAGTGTGCACGCTGGTAAGGTGACAGGGACCATTGGGTTAGCTACTGGGACCCTGGAAGGGTCGCTGGTATTATGCACGCACTGGTGAGTTTATAAGGACCATTTGCGATATGCTGGGGGATTTTCATCATATGGAAATATATTGCGGCACAGGGATGGAGCCAGGGACCATTTGTCCATCTCTGGGACACTGTGGAAGGTCGCAGGAGCCCCAATATGGGGCACTGGGGATGCCAGGGACCATTTGGCGAGCTGGTCTGGGACACTGGGCTGAAAGGTCACTGGGCCCTGTGCGGTGCTTGGGAGGTGCCAGGGACCATTTGGCGAGCCCCTGGGACCCCGGGTCGCAGGGCCCCCCGCACTTGCACTGGGCAGAGCCAGGTACCATTTGGCGAGCCACTGGGACCCCTCTAGAAGTTGCTGGGGCCTGCGTGCTGGGGGATTTGCCAGGGACCATTTGCGTAGCTGCTTTGACCCCACACAGTGTTGCTGGGGACCATGACCTGTGTTGAGAGGTTCCAGGGACCATTTGACGAGCCGCTGGGGACCTGCGCGAGGTCGCTGGGGCCCGTGCCTGCGCTGGGATGTGCCTTGGGACCAGAGCCTCTGGGTCCAGGGCTGGGCCCCCCGTCTTGCCAGGGACCCCAGTGAGCCTCTGGGTCCCCGCGCGGGGTCGCTGGGCCCTGGGGCAGGGACCATTTCTGTTTGTATCAGCTGGGACACTGGGCCCATGCAGGATTTGGGGAGGTGCTCTGGAACCAGCGCAAATCGCTGGGGTCAGTGCCCCGTGAGCTGGGAGGTGCCAGGAACCATTTGGCGAGCCGCTGAGGACCCTCTGCTCGGGGTCGCTGGGGCCCGTGCGATTGCTGGGAGGTGCCAGGGACCATTTGGTGAGCCGCTGGGAACCCTGCTCGTAAATCGCTGGGGCCCTCATGCGCGCTGGGGAGGTGCCAGGGACCATTTGGCGAGCATCTGGGACCCTGCACGGGTCGCTGGGCCCCGTGCCGCGCTGGGAGGTGCCAGGGACCATTTGGTGAGTGCTGGGACCCCGTGCTGGGTCGCTGGGCATGTGTGCGCTGGGGAGGGCCAGGGACCATTTGGCGAGCCGCTGGGACCCTTGCGGGGTATCTGGGGCAGGTGCACGCTGGGGAGGTGCCAGGGACCATTTTGAGCCGCTGGGACCCGCTGGGTTGCTGGGGCCGGGTGGCTGCGCTGGGATGGCCAGGGACCATTTGGCGAGCCGCTGGGACCCCGTCTTGCGGGTCGCTGGTCCCATCTGCGCGCGCTGGGGAGGTACCAGGGACCATTTGGAGAGCCGCTGGGAACCAGTTCTGGGTCGCTGGGCCCCGTGCACGCTGGGGAGGTGACAGGGACCATTGGTTAGTTGCTTGGGTCGCTGGGCCCATGCTCGTGCACTGAGGTGAGGGGCAGGGACCATTTGCGAGCCGCTGGGACCCGCGCGTTTTGCTGGGCCCTGTGCGTGCACTGGGTAGTGCCAGGGACCATTTGGCGAGCTGCTGGGACCCCGCACGAGGTCGCAGTGGCATGTGTGCGCGCACTGGGGATGTGCCAGGGACCATTTGGCGAGCGGTGGGACCCCGCAGGGTCTCTGGCCCGGTGCGCGCTTGGGAGGTGCCAGGGACCATTTGGCGAGCCGCTGGGCCCCCGTGCACTGGGCTGGGGCAGAGCCAGGTACCATTTGGGCGAGCCACTGGGAACCCTCGCTGGAGTTGGGGCCCGTGCCCGTGCTGGGGATTTGCCAGGGACCATTTTGCGAGCTGTTTTGACCCCACAGTGTTGCTGGGGACCTGCAGGGCGTGCTGGTAAGTTCCCAGGGACCATTTGGCGAGCCGCTGGGACACTGCGCCGAGGTCACTGGAAATTATGCTGCACTTGGTACCAGGGACCATTTGGCGAACCTCTGGGTCCCCAGCGCAGGGTCTCTGGGGCGGTGTGATTGCTGGGGAGGTGCCAGGGATTATTTGGCGAGCTGCTGGGAACCAGCGCAAAATCGCTGGGTCAGTGTGCATGCTGGGAGGTGCCAGGGTCATTTGGGAGCCGCTGGGACCCGCGTGGAGTCGCTGGGGCCTGCACCGCTGGGGAGGTGCCAGGGACCATTTGGTGAGCTGCTGGGAACCCGCAGAAAATCGCTGGGGCCTGTGCATTGGGAGGTGCCAGGGACCATTTGGCGAGCCTCTGGGAAGCTGCGAGGTCGCTGGCACCCGTGCGTGCTGGGAGGGGCCAGGGACCATTGGGTGCTGGGACCCCACTGGGGTCGCTGGGGCCCAGTGTGCTCGCTGGGGAGGGGCCAGGGACCATTGCCAGGCTGGGACCCCTGCGAGTTGCTGGGCCCCATGCATGCTTGGGAGGTGCCAGGGACCATTTGGTGAGCACAGGGACCCTGCTGGGGTTGCTGGGCCCAGTGGCGTGCTGGGGAGGGCCAGGGACCATTTGGTGAGCCGCTGGGACCCCGCGCAGGGATCGCTGGGGCCGTGTGACTGGGAGGTGCTAGGGACCATTTGGCAGCTGGGAACCTGCTGGGAATCCTAGATCGCTGAGGCCCGTGCACGCGCTGGGAGGTGCCAGGGACAGTTTGGTGAGCTGCTGGGACCCCCGCAGGGATCGCTGGGCCTCATGCTCGTGCCTGAGAGGTGTTAGGTATCATTTGGCGAGCCGCTGGGACCCCTCGCAAAGTCGCTGGGGCCAGTGCCCGCGCTGGGATGTGCCAGGGACCATTTGGCGAGCCTCTGGGACACTGTGAGGTCGCTGGACCATGTGTGATCGCTGGGGAGGGTACCAGGGACCATTTGGCGAGCCGCTGGGACCCCACAGGGGTCTCTGGGGCCGGTGTGCGGCGCTGGGGAGGTGCCAGGGATCATTTGGCGAGCCGCTGGGACCCTTGTGAAGGTTGCTGGGCCTGTGCACGTGCTGGGGATGAGCCAGGGACCATTTACGAGACGCTGGGAGCCAAGTTGCTGGTGCCTGTGCCCATGCTGGGGAGGTTGCCAGGGACCATTTAGCGAGCCCCTGGGACCCCTGCGTGGTTGCTGTGACCTGTGTGCGTGCTGGGTAGTAGCCAGGGACCATTTGGCGAGCCTCTGGGACCCCAGCATGGTTGCTGGGGACCCTGTGTGCATGCTGGGAGGTGCCAGGGACCATTTGGCGAGCCTCTGGGACCCCAGCGGGTAGCTGGACCGTGTGATTGCTGGGGAGGTGCCAGGGACCATTTGGCAAACTGCTGGGACCGAGCATGGTGTCTGGGGGGGTGTGCATGCTGGGGAGGTGCCAGGGACCATTTGGGGAGATGCTGGGACCCGCACGGGGCTGGGACCTCTTGCACACGCTGGGGAGGTGCCAGGGACCATTTGGTGAGCTGCTGGGACCCCGCTAGGTCGCTGGGCCCGTGCACACGCTGGGGAGGTGCCAGGGACCATTTGGTGAGCCTCTGGGACCCTGAAATCACTGGGTTGCCCGTGCATGCATGCTGGGAGGTGCCAGGGACCATTTAAGTGCGCTGGGGGGGCTGGGACCCCGGCGATGGGCATCGCTGGGACCAGTGCATTGGGAGGTTCCAGGGACCATTTGGGAGCTGGGACTGTGTGGGGATCTGGGTCCAGTGCGCGCCGCTGGGGAGGTGCCCGCTGGGGACCTCCGACGGAAGTCGATGGGGGCCGCGTGCGAGGGCTGGGAGGTGCCAGGGACCATTTGGTGAGCCTGCTGGGACTGTGTGAGGTCACTGGGCCCAGTTCGTGTGCTGGGAAGTACCAGGGACCATTTGGCGAGCCGCTGGGACCCCAAACAGGGTCTGGGGTCCATGTGCTGGGAGGGCCAAGGGACCATTTGGCGAGCTGTTGGGACCAGCGAGTTTGCGTGGTTGCTGGGCCCCAGGTGACAGCTGGGGATGAGCCAGGGTACCATTTGGTGAGCCGCTGGGACCTTCAAGACAGTCGCTGTGGGTGCATGCTTGGGAGGTGCCAGGGACCATTTGGTGAGCCGCTGGGACCCCGTGTGGAGTCGCTGGGTCCAGGCGTCCGCTGTGGATGGGCCAGGTACTATTTGGCGAGCCTCTGGGTCAAAGGAGATGGAGGTCACTGGACCCAGTGTGTGCTTGGGAGGTACCAGGGACCATTTGACGAGACGCTGGGACCCCTCACAAAGTCGCTGGGGCCCGTGAGATGCTGCTTAGGGATGTGTCATGGACCATTTGATTAATTCTGCTGGGACCCTTGCGTGGTTGCTGGGCACTGTGCACGTGGTTAGGGCCAGGGACCATTTTGTGACCCAGTGGGACTGTTAGTGGGGTCGCTGGGCTCAGTGCGCCCACAGGGAGGGTCAAGGGACCATTTAGCCAGCCGCTGGGACTCTGCTTGGGTTGCTGTGGCCTGTGCACGTGCTGGTAAGGTGCCAGAGACCATTTGGCGAGCTGCTGGGACACCGCGTGGTTGCTGGGACCTGGGCGCTGGGTGGGAGCCAGGGACTATTTGGCGAGCTTCGCTGGGACCCCCGCACGGGTCGCTGGGGCCCGCGCATGCTGGTAAGGTGCCAGGGACCATTCGGCGAGCCACTGGGACCCGTTTGTTCGGGGTCACTGGGCCCCATGCTGGGGATGAGCCAGGTACCATTTGGCGAGACGCTGGGACCCTGCTAGAAATCGCTGGGACCCATATGGTTGCTGGGACCTGTCTTTGCATTAGTGCGAGCCAGGGACAATTCAGTTCTGGTCGCTTGGACAAAAAAGGATATTGCTGGTCTAGAGAGCCCCGTGCACACTCTGGGAGGAGCCAGGTACCATTTGGTGAGACGCTGGGACCCCGCTAGAAATCACTGGGGCCCGTGCATGCGCTCTGGGGATGTGCCAGGGGGGACCACTGGGACCCTCCTAAAGGATTGCTGGCGGGGACCTTTGGGAGGTTCCAGGGATTTTGAGCTGCTGGGACCCGTGTGGGTCGCTGGGTCCATGCGCTGGGGGAGGGCCAGGGGAGCCGCTGGGCAGGGTCGCTGGGCCTGAGCCCGGTGGATGGGCCAGGTACTCGCTTGGTGGAGGCTCTGGGTCACTAAGCGAGGTCACTGGGCCCAGGGTGTGTGTGCTTGGGAGGTACCAGGGACCATTTGGCGAGACGCTGGGACCCCTGTTCAACGTTGCTGGGGCCCGTGCTCGCGCTTAGGGATGTGCCATGGACCATTTGCGAGCTGCTGGGACCCGTGCGTGGTTGCTGGGCACTGTGCACGTGCTGCTAAGCTGCCAGGGACCATTTTGCGACCCGGTGGGACCTCGCGCGGGGTCGCTGGGCTCAGTGCGCCCACAGGGGAGGGTCAAGGGACCATTTAGCCAGCCAGCTGGGTCACATGCCCACGCTGGGGATGAGCCAGGTACCATTTGGCGAGACGCTGGGACCCCGCGCGAAGTCGCTGGGGCCAGTGCACGCGCTGTGGAGGAGCCAGGTACCATTTGGTGAGACGCTGGGACCCCGCTAGAAATCGCTGAGGCTCGTGCGCGCGCTGGGGATGTGCCAGAGACCATTTGGCGAGCTGCTGGCAACCCTCAAGTCGCTGGGGCCTGTGCCCGAGCTGGGGATGTGCCAGGGACCATTTGCGAGCTGCTGGGAATCCATGCGTGGTTGCTGAGCCTTGTGCACGCTGAGTAGGAGCCAGGGACCATTTGGCGAACCGCTGGGACCCCTGCTTGACGGGTCGCTGGGGCCCATCTTGGCGTGCTGGTAAGGTGCCAGGGACCATTCGGCGAGCCACTGGGACTCTGTGCGGGGTCAATGGGCCCCGTGCGCACACTGGGGAGGTGCCAGGGACCATTCGGCGAGCTGTTTGGACCCTGTGCGAGTCGATGGGGTCCATGCGCACTCTGGGGATGTGCCAGGGACCATTTGCAAGCCGCTGGGACCACACGCGTGGTAGCTGGGCCCTGTGCGTGCGCTGGATAGGTGCCTGGGACCATTTGCCGAGCTGCTGGGACCCCGCACGGGGTCGCTGGGGCTCGTGCTTGTGCTGGGGAGGAGCCAGTTACCATTTGGCGAGCCACTGGGACCCCGTGCGGGGTCGGTGGGCCCTGTGCGCGTGCTGGGGAGGTGCCAGGGACCATTTGGTGAGCCGCTGCCCATACTAAAAATATATATATTTTAAATATATTTTTGTAAACATATTATTCATGTTAAACTCATAGTCTTTGGGAATGATAAAATATATGGAAAAATATATGTATTATGTATGTAACGTTATATAAAATATATTTAACATATTACAAAATTGGCCCATTTTCATCATATGGAAAATATATTTACAATGTATTTGCTTAAACATATTTTAAAATATTGTCCATGTGTTTTTTAGAAATGTATTATTCAATATATTTACTCTCTGTCTCGCTTCGCCCACGCTACTCCACTACTCCGCTCGCTCCACTGGCTCCCGATCACCGCTCGCATCCAGTTCAAGACTCTTGTACTAGCCTACAGATGCCTTGACCAGACTGCACCCAGCTACCTCCAGACCCTCATCTCTACCTACACCCCCACTCGACCTCTCCGCTCCGCCTGCACTAGAAGACTGGCTCTACCTCCGTTACGCTCCCCTGCCTCCAGAGCCCGCTCCTTCTCCACCCTTGCTCCGCAGTGGTGGAATGACCTTCCCTACAGATGTCAGGACTGCCCAGTCCCTGACCACATTCCGGCGCCTCCTTAAGACTCACCTCTTCAAACAGCACCTGTAGAACTCCTCTGTTTGTATCCTGGGACACTATCATCCTTCATTTAAATGTGCTTTATTTTGCTCTTATCTGCCCCCTATTTTACTGCATTTAATCCTGTACTTCAGAATACTGTAATCTGCCAAGTATTTAACCTGTAGTATTTTGTATTTAATCATATCCTGATGTAACTATCACTATTTAATCATATCCTGATGTAACTATCACTATTATCTGCTGTATTATTGAATTGTGGTTTGTCACACTTGAACAAAAATTATTGTATTTCTTGCTCTTATTGTATTACTTGTATTGTAACACTTGAAATGTATTTGCTTACGATTGTAAGTCGCCCTGGATAAGGCGTCTGCTAGAAATAAATAATAATAATAATAATAATAATTTGGTGAGCCACTGGGACCCCAGCTGGGTTGCTGGGCCAGTGCCCGTGCTAAGGGAGGTGCCAGGGAGCATTTGGCGAGCCATCTGGGACCCAGCGAGGTCGCTGGGGCCCGTGCATGCGCTGGGTATATGCCAGGGACCATTTGGCGAGCCTCTGGGACCCTGCTCGAGGTCAGGTGAGCCACTGGGACCCAGCTGGGTTGCTGGGCCCAGTGCCCGTGCTGGGGAGGTGCCAGGGGAGCATTTGGCGAGCCATCTGGCACCCGCACGAGGTCGCTGGGGCCCGTGCATTCGCTGGGTATATGCCAGGGACCATTTGGCGAGCCTCTGGGACCCTGCTGGGGAGGGGCCAGAGTCACTCATCCCTATCTGGGATCACTGGGGAGGGGCCAGGGACCATTTGGCGAGCCGCTGGGCCACGTTGTTTGCGAAGCCCTGGAAGTCGGGCCCTGTCATGGGCATTTGGGGAGGTGCCAGGGACCATTTGCTGAGAGCCACTGGGAGGGACCCTTGGCTAGCTGCTGGGACTCGCTGGGCCCCACGCTGCTTGAGGTGCCAGGGACCATTTGATGAGCAGCTGGGACCCAGGGTGGCTGGGCGAGCGCTGGGGAGGTGCCAGGGACCATTTCAGTCTCTGGGCTCAGTGAGTGGAGGGGCCAGGGACCATTTGGTGAGACCTTTCTTACTCGGCAGTCGCTGCCCTGGGGAGGGTGCCAGGGACTCTTTGGCTAGCCACTGGGAACCCTCACGGGGTCGCTGGAGCCACGCTTGGGTGCGCTGGAGGGGCCCCGTTGCGAGCCGCAGAGGCTCCTGCTGGTTGCTGAGACCTGTGCACTGGGGACCAGGGACCATGAGCTGCTGGGACCCTGAGGGGGTGGCTGGGGCCCAGTGCGACTGCTGGTGAGGTGCCAGGGACCATTTGGGAGCAGCTGGGACCCTGAGTGAGGTGGGCTGGGTCCAGAGCACGCTGTGGAGGTGCCAGGGACCATTTGGGCTCAGTGAGCACGCTGTGGGTTCTCGACCGAAGTCGCTTTGGTTCCCGCACGTCGCTGCCCTGTGCACGGGAGGTGCCAGGGACTCTTTGGCAAGCCACTGGGAACCCCTGGCAGCGGGGTCGCTGGGCCCCGTGTGTGCGCTGCGGAGGGGCCAGGAACAATTTGCGAGATGCTGGGACTCCACACCTGGTAGCTGGGGTCCGTGTGCACGCTGGGGAGGTGCCAGGGACCATTTGGCGAGCCGCTGGGACCCCGTGCGTGGTTGCTGGTGCACGAGCATGTGCGTGCTGGTGATGTGCCAGAAACCATTTGGCGAGCCGCTGGGACCCCACGCGGGGTCGCTGGGCCCTGTGCGTGCGATGGGGAGGTGCCAGGGACCATTTGGCGAGCCGCTGGGACGCCTCGCGATGTCACTGGGGCCCGTGCGATCACTGGGTAGGTGCCAGGGAACATTTGGAGAGCCGCTGGGAACCCGTGCGAAGTCCCTAGGGTCCGTCTTGGCGTGCTGGGATGTGCCAGGGACAATTTGCGATCCGCTGGGACCCCGCGCGGTGTCGCTGTGCCCAGTGCGCATGCTGGGGAGGTGCCTGGGAACATTTGGGGAGCCACTGGGACCCCGCGCGTGGTTGCTGGTGCCCGAGCATGTGCGTGCTGGTGATGTGCCAGAAACCATTTGGCAAGCTGCTGGGACCCTGCACGGGGTCGCTGGGCCCTGTTCGTGCGATGGGGAGGTGCCAGGGACCATTTGGAGAGCCGCTGGGACGCCTCGCGATGTCACTGGGGCCCGTGCGATCACTGGGTAGGTGTCAGGGACCGTTTGGCGAGCCTCTGGGACCATGCGCGCGGTAGTGGGGCCACGTGCGCTTGCTGGATGTACCAGGGACCATTTGCAAGCCGCTGGGAGCCCGCGCTGGGTCGCTGGGCCCAGTGCTTGCACGCTGGGGAGGAGCCAGGTACAATTTGGTGAGTTGCTGGGGTCAGTGCTCGCGATGGGGAGGTGTCAGGGACCATTTGCCGAGCCTCTGGGACCCTGCGTGAGGTCGCTGGGCCCCGTGCGTGCGCTGGGATGTGCCAGGGACCATTTGCGAGCCTCTGGGACCCTGCGCGGAGTCACTCGGCCCTGTCTTGGCGTGCTGGGAGGGGCCAGGGACCATTTGGCGAGCCTCTTTGTTCTTGAACGAAGTCGCTGCCCTGTGCACGCGAGGGGGAGGTGCCAGGGACTCTTTGTTGAGCCGCTGGGAACCCGCACGGGGTCGATGGGCCCCGTGTGTGCACTGCGGAGGGGCCAGGAACCATTTGCGAGCCGCTGGGACCCCGCTCGTGGTTGCTGGGACCTGTGCGCGCACTGGGTAGGAGCCAGGGACCACTTGGCTAGCTGCTGGGACCCCGCACGGGGTCGCTGGGGCCCGTGCGACTGCTGGTGAGGTGCCAAGGACCATTTGATGAGCAGCTGGGACCACGTGCGGGGTTGCTGGTCACCGTGCGCGCGCTGGGGAGGTGCCAGGGACCATTTGGCGAGCCGCTGGGACCCCGCCTGGGGTCGCTGGGACCAGTCGGTGCGCTCGGGAGGTACCAAGGACCATTTGGCGAGCTGCTGGGACCCTGTGCGGGTTCGCTGGGCCCCGTGTGCGTGCTGGGGAGGTGACAGGGAACATTTGGCGAGCCGCTGAGACCCCGAGCGGGGTAGTTGGACCCTGTGCACATGCTGGGGAGGGGCCATGGACCATTTACGAGCCGCTGGGACCTCCCGCGTGGTTGCTGGGCCCAGTCCACGAGCTGGGGAGGTGCCAGGGACCATTTGGCCAGCCGCTGGGACCCTGCGGGAGGTCGCTGGAGCCCCTGCACTCGCTGGTGAGGTGCCAGGGACCATTTGGCAAGCCGCTGGCACCTCCCATGAAGTCGCTGGGGTCCGATGCGCTCTGGGGATGTGGCATGGACCATTTGGCGAGCCTCTGGGACCCTCTTGGCGAGGTCGCTGGGCCCGTGTCGCTGTGGAGGGGCCAGGGACCGTTTGCAGCCACTTGGACACCTTGTGAAGTCGCTGCACATACTAAAAAATATATATTTTAAATATATTTTTGTAAACATATTATTCATATAAAACTCATAGTCTTTGGGAATGATAAAATATATGGAAAAATATATGTATTATGTATGTAACGTTTTATAAAATATATTTAACATATTATAAAATTAGCCGTTTTTCATCATATGGAAAATATATTTACAATGTATTTGCTTAAACATATTTTAAATATATTTAAAATATAATTTCAGGTAACAATATATCAATTATATTGTCCATGTATTTTTAGAAATGTATTATTCAATATATTTACTAAACATGTATTATATAATGTATTCACAATATATTACATAATGTAAAGTGCCTGGACACACACCATATTTTGCATGTGTTCCACCAAACAGATGTGAAGCAAATAAATAAGAAAGGAATGGAATTCCGCAATTTCATAAAAATAACCACTATCTTTAAACATAACGGATATATCAACATTTTGTAAAAATTCAGTGTATTTAAAACACTCAAGTACAAAATGAAAAGCTTTCAACATATGCTAAAAGGCTGTTTGCATTACAACAGGTGTTTGGGCTGCTTCTCTGTAGACCTGCTAACATTGTTCTTCTGAAACTATGAGGCGTTACAAAAACTGCTGCTTCCAATTAAAATGCATTAATAGCTTTGGAATTGTTGCTGAAAATAGAGCTATGAAAGTAAAAAAAAACACTAATAAACTGGAAATACATTTTTATAATTTCATTCTTTTTTCATATTGGTGGGCATACAGTTTAAATATAAGGTGCCTTAAAATATGAACAGCCTATTGTGTCCTTGATTGTTATTGACCTCTCTTTTTTTTTCTTCTAAATACTAGGCTTAGCCCAGTTATTTTTTATGAGGTATCTGTAACACTTGGTATCACTGTGTGCACGCTGGGGAAGTGCCAGGGACCATTTGTGAGCTGCTGGGACCCAGCGTGGTTGCTGGGCCCTGTCTGGCGCGCTGGGTAAAACCAGGGACCATTTGGAGAGCCACTGGGGGGACCAGTGCATCACTGGGAGGTACCAGGGAACAGTTGGCGAGCATCACTGGGAGGTACCAGGGAACAGTTGGGAGGAGTGTTTGGGAACCATTTGGACACTGGGCCCATTGGGGGTGCCAGGCACCATTTGGCGTGGGGCTGGGATCGCGCGGAGCGCTAGGCCCTGTGGCGTGCGCTGGGGCCAGGGACCATTGTGAGCCATTGGGAGACTGGGTCGCGCTGGTACCTGTGGCGTGCTGGGGAGGTGCATGAGACCATTTGGCGAGCTGCTGGGACCCAGCATTGGGGGTCGCTGGGCCCCGTGCATGTGCTGGAGAGGGGCCAGGGTCCATTTGGCAAGCTGCTGGGACCCCACCCCGGGGTCGCTGGGACCCATCTGAGCACTTGGGAGGTGCCAGGGACCATTTGGCAAGCCACTGGAACCCGCGCGGGGTCTCTCTGGGCCCTGTCTTGGCGTGCTGGGAGGTGCCAGCGACCTTTTCGGGAGCCGCTGGGAATCTACACTTAGTAGCTGGGGCCCGTGTGCGCGCTGGGAAGTTGCCAGGGATCAATTGGCGAGCCGCTGGTACCCCGCATGGGGTCGATGGGCCCCGTGCGCGCTCTGGGGAGGAGCCAGGTACCATTTGGCAAGCCGCTTGGACCCCGCACTGGGTCGCTGGCCCCAGTTTGCGAGTGGAGAGTGGCCGGGACCATTTGGTGAGCCGCTGGGACCCTGCGCGGGGTCGTTGGGTCCCAGGTGCGCACTGGGGAGGGACCAGGGACCATTTCTAGAGCCACTGGGACCCCGCGCAAAGTCGCTGGTGCCCGTTTGCATGCTGGGGATGTGCCATATACCATTTGATGAGCTGCTGGGACCCTTGGAAGTCGCTGGAACCCGTCGGCGCTGGGGATGTGCCAGGGTCCATTTGGCGAGCCGTAGGAACCCCACACGAAGTCGCTGGGGCCCGTGCGCATGCTGGGGAGTTGCCAGGGATCATTTGGCGAGCCGCTGGGACCCCGCAAAGGGGTCTCTGTGGCCCTGTTCATGCGGGGAGGTGCCAGGGACCGTTTGGCGAGCCGCTCAGACCCATAGGGGTCGCTGGAACTGATACATCGCTGGGGAGGTACCAGGGAACATTTGGCGAGCTACTGGGACCCAGGGGCGTGGGGACGTTGGGCCCCATAAGGAGGTGCCAGGCACCATGTGGCGAGCCACTGGGACACCGCCCAGGGTCGCTGGGCTCCGTCGCGCACTGGGGAGGTGAGGGACCATTTGGTGGCCACTCGGGGACCCCAGCGGGGTCTCTTGGGCCCGTGCTGCGCTGGGCATGTGCCAGGGACCATTTGGCGAGCCTCTGGGACCCTCGCCAGGGGTCGCTGGGCTCCATCTTGGCGTGCTGGGGAGGAGGAAGGGACCATTTGGCGGGACTGGATCCCTGCTCTGGGCCCCTGGGGCCCGTGCGTGCGCCAGAGGGAGGGCCAGGGACCATTTGGTGAGCGCTGGGACCCCGGCGAAGTCGCTGGGGCCGATGCTCGCTTGGGAGAGCCAGGGACCATTTGGCGAGCCACTTGGACCCCATGCGGGGTCGATGGCCCCGTTTTGCGATTGGGTGGAGGGGCCAGTGAAGATTTGGCATGCTGCTGGGACCCCGGGCAGGGTCGTTGGGTTTTGTGGCTGGGTCCAGGGACCAGGGACCATTTCTCGACCACTGGGAACCGACTCTGTGGTTGCATGCCTGTGATGTGCCAGATACCATTTGGCGAGCCGCTGGGACCCCCCAAAAGTCGGTCAGTGCTCGCAATGGGGTGCCAGGGACCATTGCCGAGCCTCTGGGACCCAGGGGTCGCCAGTGCGTGGCTGGGATGTGGGGACCATTGCGAGCCTCTGGGACCCCCACGCGGTCCTGTCTTGGCGTGCTGGGGGGGCCAGGGACCATTTGGCGAGCCTCTGGGTTCTGGGAGTTGCTGGCTGCCCTGTGCTTGTCCTGGGGAGGTGCCAGGGACTCTTTGTTGAGCCACTGGGACCCGTGCGTGAGTCGCTAACCCAGTCTGCGCGCTAGGGAGGTGCCAGGGACCATTTGGCAAGCCGCTGGGGTTCCCGTGCACCATTGTGGCTGGGGATGTGCCAGGGATCCCAGTCTGGGACCCTCTTGGGAGGTCGCCGGGCCCCATTTTGGGAGGTGCCCAGGGACCATTGGCGGGCTCAAACCCCTTGCGCTGGGTCTCTGGGGCCTGTGTGCTTATGGAGGTGCCAGGGATTTTGGCAAACCATTGGGACCCAGCGGATTGCTGGTACCCGTGAGCGTGCTGGGGAGGTTCATGAGACCATTTGGAGCCGTAGGGGGAGGCACCAGGGAGGTGCCAGGGCCCATTTGAGAGCTGCTGGAACCCGCATGGGGTCGTTGGTGTCCGTGCATGCCCTGGGGAGGTGCCAGGGCCCATTTGGCAAACCGCTGGGACCCCATAAAAGTCACAGCTGTAGCCTGTGGGGATGTGCAGGGGATTTGCCAGAGACCATTTGGCGAGCAAAGCTGGGACCCTGGTGCAGGGTCTGCTGGGACCCGGTGTGGTTGCTGGGCCACTGGCACTGGGGAGGTGCCAGGGACCATTTGCGAGCTGCTGGGACCCATGCACGAAGTCACTGGGGCCATCTTGTGCAGCTGGGGAGGTGCCAGGGACCATTTGGCAAGCTGCTGGGACCCCGCGGGGTCTCTGGGCCCGTGTGCGTGCTGGGAGGTGCCAGGGACCATTTGGGAGCCTCTGGGACCCGTCTTGCGTGGTAGCTGGGGCCCGCCACGTCAGGGGAGGTGCCAGGGACCATTTGGGTGAGCGCAGTAGCTGGGACCCTGCGCCTGGGGGGTCGCTGGACCCCCATGGGGAGCGCTGGGGGGAGGTGCCAGGGCCCATTTGGCGAGCCACTGGGACCCCCGTCTTGGGTCGGTGGGACCTGTCGTGCACGCACTGCGGGGAGGTGCCAGGGACCATTTGCCAAGCCCTGGGTTCTGGGTTGTTGGGCCCAGTGGTTGGGAGGTGCCAGGGACATTTTGGGGCAGCTGGGACCCTTGCGAGGTCGCTGGGGACATGTTTGGTGAGGTGCCTGGGACCCATTTGGCAAGCAGATGGGACCTGGGCCTGTCTGGGGCCCACACGCTGGGGGTGCCAGGGACCATTACCTAACTGCTGGGTCCCCACATGGGGTCGCTGGGGGCCCGTGCGGCATGCATGCCCTGGGGTGCCAGGGGACCATTTGGCGACACACTGGGACCCGGGGCAGATAGTCGCTGGGTCCTGTGTGCATGCTGGGGAGTTGCCAGAGACCATTTGGCGACAGCTGGGACCCAGTGCAGGGTCTCTGGGGACCCATGCGCACTGGGGAGGTGCCAGGGATGGATTGGGGAGAGCCGCTGGGACCCGAGCAGCTGGGGTCACTGGGGCCCGTGGCGTGCTGGGGAGGTGCCAGGGACCATTTGGGAAAGCTGCTCAGAATCTCTTGGAGGGTCTCTGGGGCCCGTGTGAGCACTTGGGAGGTGCCAAGGACCATTTGTCGAGCAGCTGGGACCCGTCTTGGGGTCGCTGGGGCCCGTCGCGTTGGGGAACCGCCAGGGATAGTTTGGCGAGCCGCTGGGACCCCTGCAAAGGTCGCAGGATCCAGTGCTGCGCTGGGAGGTGCCAGGGACCATTTAGCGAGCCGCTGGAACCTGCACTTGGTCTCTGGGGCCCTGTGTGCGTGCTGGGGAGGTGCCAGGAGACCATTTGTCGAGCAGCTGGGACTTCTCACGGGTCGCTGGAGCCAGTGCACCTGTGGGGAGGTGCCAGGGACCATTTGTTGAGCCGCTGGGACCCTGTGCGGGGTCGCTGGGCCCCGTCGTGCACTGGGGAGGTGCCAGGGACCATTTGGCGAGCCTGGGGACTTGTGGCCGGGTCGCTGGGGCCCGTGGCATGCTGGGTATGTGACAGGGACCATTTGTGAGCAGCTGGGACCCCGTGGTTGCTTTGCCCTGTGTGCGCGCTGGGAGGTGCCAGGGACCATTTGGCGAGCCTCTGGGGACCCCCACAAGTCGTTGGGTCCAGGTGCTCTCTGGGGGAGGTGCCAGGGGACCATTTGCGAACCACTGGGAACCTGCACTGTGGTCTCTGTGCCCAGTGCGCATGCTGGGGAGGTGCCAGGGACCATTTGGTGAGCCACTGGGACCCTTGCGTGGTTGCTGGGCCCGTCTTGTGCTTGGGAGGTGCCAGGAACAATTTGGCGAGCAGCTGGGACCCTGTACAGGGTCGCTGGGGGCCGTGCGTGCGCTGGGGGACCCAGGGACCATTCGGAGGGACTGGGACCCCGCGAGCCACTGGGACCCCTTTTGATGCCAGGGACCATTTGGGCCTCTGGGACCCTGTGAAAGGTCACTGGTGATAGCTGGGGAGGTGCCAGGGACCATTTGGCAAGCCGCTGGGACTCCGTGCAGGGTCGCTGGGGCGTGCGCTGGGGGATGTGCCAGGGACCTGTGGAGGTGCCAGGGACCATTTGGGACCTGAGCGCTGGGACCCTGTGCCAGGAACCATTTGTTGAGCAGCTGGGACCCCGGGGTCGCTGGGGCCCGTGGGGACCCGCCAGGGATAGTTTGCGAGCCCCTCGGACCCTGTGCAAGGTCGCTGGGGCCCGTGGCGTACTAGGTATGTGACAAGGACCATTTGTGAGCCGCTGGGACCCCATGCGTGGTTGCTTGGCCCTGTGTGCGCGCTGGGTAGGTGCCAGGGACCATTTGGCGAGCCTCTGGGGAACCCGCACAGGGTCGTTGGGTCCAGGGCGCTCTCTGGGGATGTGCCAGGGACGATTTGCGAACCGCTGGGAACAGCGGTGTCGCTGTGCCCAGTGCGCATGCTGGGGAGGTGCCAGGGACCATTTGGAGAGCTGCTGGAACCCTGCACTGGGTCGCTGGGCCCTGTGTGCACGCTGGAGGGAGGAGCCAGGTACCATTTGGCGAGCAGCTGGGACCCCGAAGTCGCTGGGGCCCGTGCTTGGCTTTTGGATGTGCCAGGGACCATTTGGTGAGCCTCTGGGACCCTGCGAAGGTCACTGGACCCCATGCGCTTTCTGGGGAGGTGCCAGGGACTATTTGGCGAGCAGCTGGGACTCGTACAGGGGTCGCTGGGGCCCGTGGATGCTGGAGGTGCCAGGGACCATTTGGTGAGCCTCTGGGACGCTGGGGCCCGTGCGTCGCTGGGGATGTGCCAGGGACCATTCGGTGAGCCACTGGGACCCCAGCGATGTCGCTGGGACCTGTGTGCGCTGGGGAGGTGCCAGGGACCAAGAGCGAGCCTCTGGGACCCCGAAAGGTCACTGGACCGCGTGTGCTCGCTGGGAGGTGCCATGGACTATTTGGCGAGCCGCTGGGACCCCTTGGGGGTCGCTGAAACCCGTGCCGTGCTGGTGAGGTGCCAGGGACCATTTGGCGATCCTCTGGGACCCTGCATGAGGTCGCTGGGCCCTGTCTTGCGCTGGGGATGTGCCAGGGACCATTTGGTGAGCCTCTGGGACCCTGCGAAGGTCACTGGACCCGTCTCGCTCGCTGGGGAGGTGCCAGGGACTGGTTGGCGAGCCGCTGGGACCGTGCAGGGTCGCTGGGGCCCGTCGCATGCTGGTGAGGTGCCAGGGACCATTTGGTGAGCCCTCTGGGACTCTGCTTGAAGTCGCTGGGGCCCACGTCGTCGCTGGGGATGTGCCAGGGACCACCCGGTGCGAAGCCACTGGGAGCGATGTTGCTGGGACCTGTGTGCGCTGGGAGGTGCAGGGACCTGGAACCTCTGGGACCCCGAAAGGTCACTGGACGTGTGCTTGCTGGTGGTGCCAGGGACCATTTGGCGATCCTCTGGGACCCCTGACCAAGGTCGCTGGGCCTGTCGCGAGCTGGGGAGGTGCCAGGGATCGTTTGGCGAGCCACTGGAACCCAACGCGAAGTCGCTGGGGCCCGTGCGCGTGCTGGAGGTGCCGGGGGAAGATTTGGCGTGCGCCTGGAACCAGCAGCGAGGGCTATAGGCCCGTGCGCTTGATCAAGGGAGGTGCCAGGGACCATTTGGCGGGCGCTGGGATCCCTTGGCGAAGTCGCTGCCCGTGGGCACGCTGGGAGGTGCCAGGGACATTTTGGGAGCAGCTGTGACTCCCGCCTGGTAGCTGGGGCCGTGCGGACCGTCATACACTGGGAAGGCGCCAGGGACCAATTGGAGGTTGCTGGTATCACGCGTGGGTCGATCAGACCCGTCGCATGCTGGTGAGGTGCCAGGGACCGTTCGGCGAGCCCTTTGGACCACGCGGGGGGTCGCTGGGACCAGTCGCGTGCACTGGGGAGGTACCAAGGACCATTTGGTGAACCGCTGGGACCCCGCTTGAAGTTGCTGGGGCCCGTGTGCGTGCTCAGGGATGTGCCAGGGACAATTTGGAAAGCGTTGGGACCTCACGGGGTTGTTTGGCCCCGTGTCCGCGCAGGGAGGGCCCATGGACCGTTTGGCGACCTCTGGGACCCCGGCGGGGGGGTAGTTGGGCCCGTCTTGGCGCACTGGGAATAGACCATGTGCCAGGGACCATTGCGGCAGCTGGAGGTCGCTGCTGGGAGGTCGCTGGGACCGGTTTGGCGTGCTGGGAGGCGGTCCAGGTGCTTTGGCCTGTGCGTGCTGAGGGACCATTTTAGCCCGCTGGATCGTCTTGCGTGGTCGCTGGGACCGGTGCGCGTGCTGGGAGGTACCAGGACCATTTGGCGAGCTGCTGGGACCCAGCGTGTGGTCGCTGGGCCCAGTGTGACCGCTGGGAGGAGCCAAGGACCGTTTGGCGAGCAGCGGGAACCTCTGCCCAGTGGCTGGGCCTGTCGTGTGCGGGGGAGGTGCCAGGGTCCATTTGGCGGAGCGATCGGGACCTGCACGGGGTCTCTGGAGAACATATGCCCTGGGAAGGTGCCAGGGATCATTTGGCGAGCCCCTGGGACCCTGCGTAGTGTCGCTGGGCTCTGTTGGCGCTGGGGAGGTGCCTGGGACCGTTTGGTGAGCAGCTGGGACCCAGCGTGGGGTGGCTGGGCGCCGTTGGCGCTGGGGGAGGGGCCAAGGGAGGACTTTGGTGAGCCGCTGGGACCCTGGCGTGGCCTCGCTGGGGCCCGTGTGCGCTGGGAAGAACCAGGGACCATTTGATGGGCTAGGGGACCCCCGGCGGTCGCTGAGGCCCGTGCGATCGCTGGGGGGTGCCAGGGACCGTTTGGCTGGCAGCAGGAATCCCAGGCGAGTCGCTGGGGCCCGTGCATGTGCTGGGGAGGTGCCAGGGATAATTTGGCGAGCTGCTGGTACCGGCGCCACGGGGTCGATGGGCCCGTGCCCGCGTTTCTTGTAGTGGAGAGGGGCCAGGGACCATTTGGCAGCCGCTGGGACCCAGGCAGGGGTTGTTGGGTACCATGGCGTGCTGTGGAGGGACCAGGGACCATTTCTAGAGCCACTGGGCTCCCAGCGAGTTGCTGGTGCCCATTTGCACGCTGGGGATGTGCCAGATACCATTTGGCGATCCGCTGGGACAGCGAAGTGGCTGGGGTCCCCAGCGATTTAGAGAATGTCAGGGACCACTTGGCAAGCCGCTGGGACACCAGCGATGTCGCTGGGGCCCGAAACGTCTGCGCTGGGGAGGGACAGGGACCATTTGGCAAGCCGCTGGGACATGAGAAGTTGCTGGGGCCCGTCGCTGAGGGATGTACCAGGAACAATTGGCGAGCCTCTGGGACCCTCTGCGCGGTCGCTGGGGCCCATGCAATTGCTGAGGAGGTGCCAGGGACCGTTTGGTGAGCCGCTGGAACCCTCTTGTGAAGTCGCAGGTCCTCATGTGCGTGCTGGGGAGGTGCCAGGGAACATTTGGCGAGCCGCTGGAACCCCTCTTGGCAGTCGCGGGGCCCCGTGTGCGCTCTGGGGAGGGGCCAGGGACCATTTGATAGCCGCTGGGACCCGAATGAAGTCGCTGGGGCCCGTGCATGCCGCTGGGAAGTGCCAGGGACCATTTGGTGAGTCGCTGGGACCCGGGCGGTCGATGGGCCCGTGAGCATGTTGAGACGAGCCAGGTACAATTCGTGAGCGCTACAGTCGCTGGGGCTCGTGCGCTCTGGGTATGTGCCAGGGCACATTTGGCGAGCCTCTGGGACCCTGTCTTGAGGCGCTGGGGCCGTGTGATAGCTGGGGAGGTGCCAGGGACTGTTTGGCGAGCCGCTGGAACCTACAGAAGTCACTGCAGCCCGTCGTGTGCTGGGGAGGTGCCAGGGACCATTTGGCCCGACCGCTGTGACCCGCACAAAGTAGCTGGAGCCCGTGTCTTGGGCTGGGGATTGCCAGGGTACATTTGGCGAGCCTCTGTGACCCCTGTGGTCGCTGGGCCCGTCGTCGCTGGGGAGGTGCCAGGGACCGTTTGGCGAGCAACAGGAATCCCAGGTGAAGTCGATGGGCCGGTCTGTGCGCTGTGGAGGGCCAGATACCATTTGGCAAGCAGCTGGGACCCCTGCGGGGTCGCTGGGGCCCAATCCGTGCGCTGGGGAGGTATCAGGGACCATTTGAGAGCCGCTGGGACCCAGCGCGGTGTCGCTGGGCTCTGTTTGCGCGCTGGGGAGGTGCCAGGGACCGTTTGGTGAGTCGCTGGGACCCCTTGGCCGAGGGGTGGCTGGAAGGCGCCCGTTAAGCGCAGTGGAGGGCCAGGGACTATTTGAACCGCTGGGACCCCGACCGAAGTCCCTGGGCCCCCTTCCGTGTACTAGAGAGGGCCAGGGATCATTTTAAAGCAGCCTGTAGCCGCCTGAAGTCACTGTGGCCCGTGTGCAAGCTGGGGATGCCAGTGACCATTTTGCGAACCGCTGGGTCCCGCGCCGAAAGTCGCTGGGGCCGTTCTTAAGCTGGGATGTGCCAGGGACCATTTGCAGCCACTGGGACCACGCGCGGGGTAGCTGGGCCACGTGCGCTATGGAGGAGCCAGGTACCATTTTGTGAGATGCTGGGTCACGTGCAAAGTCACTGGGCCCCGTGCCCTAGGGAGGGCCAGGTACCATTTGGCAAGCAGGTGGGACCCAGGCTGAAGTTGCTGGGGTCCGTCGTGCACTGGGGATGCCACGGACCATTTGGCGAGCCTCTGGGACCCTGCGCGAGGTCGCTGGGTCTCGTGCGACATTAAGGGAGGACCAGGTACCATTTGGCGAAATACTGGGACCTCAGCACAAAGTCGCTGGGGCCCGTCTTGTGATGCTGGGTATGTGCCAGGGACCATATGGTGAGCCTCTGGGACCCTGGCGCGAGGTGCTGGGTCCCGTGCAATCGCTGAGGGGCGTGCCAGGGACCATTTGGCGAGACGCTGTGACCCCGCACAAAGTAGCTGGAGCCCGTGCGGATGGATTTGACGGGTACATTTGGCGAGCCTCTGTGACCCGTGCGAGGTCGCTGGGGGCGATCGCTGGGGAGGTGCCAGGGACCATTTGGCGAGCAGCAGGAATCCCAGGTGAAGTCTCTGGGCCGGTGCCGGGTGCTGTGGAGGGCCAGGGACCATTTGGCAAGCAGCTGGGACCCCTCACGGGTCGCTGGGCCCAGTCGCGCGGGGGGGGATCAGGGACCATTTGAGTGCCGATGGGACCCTTGGCAGTGGTCTCTAGGCTCTGTGTGCATGCTGGGGAGGTGCCAGGGACCGTTTGGTGGTCGCTGGGACCTTGCGAGGGTGGGGCTGGGGCCCGTTCGCGCGCTGTGGAGGGTCAGGGACCATTTGGCAACCTCTGGGACCCCCGCCCAGGTCCCTGGGCCCCCTTCGTACTAGAGAGGGCCAGGATCATTTGAGCAGCCTGTAGCCCGCTGGGTCACTGTGGCCCGTGTGCAAGCTGGGGATGTGCCAGTGACCATTTTGCGAACCGCTGGGTCCCTGTGTGGGTCCTGGGGCCGTTCGCTGACTGAGGGGTGCCAGGGACCATTTCGAAGCCGTTGGGACTCTGTGCGGGGTCGCTGGGCCCCACGTGCGTGCTGGTGTGGGGCCAGGTACCATTTGTGAATGCTGGGTCCCGTGCAAAGTCACTGGGCCCCTGCCTAGGGAGGCCAGGTACCATTGGGCGGGGACAGGTGGGACCCAGCAGTTGCTCAAATGGTCTGGGAGGATGCCAGGACCATTTTGGGCCTCTGGGACCCCGGCGCGAGGTCGCTGGGTCTCGTCTGCGCGCACGTTGGGGAGGACCAGGTACCATTTGGCGAGCCACTGGGACCTCGCGCCAAAGTCGCTGGGCCCGTGCGGCGTGCTGGGTATGCCAGGGACCCATGGTGAGCCTCTGGGACCCCAAGCAGGTTGCTGGGTCGATGCAATCGCTGGGGCGTGCCAGGGACGATCTGGGGCCCGTGCAGGGTCGTAGGGCGCCCGTCGCGCACTGGGGAGGTGCAATGGACCATTTGGCGAGCCTCTAGAACCCCACCAGCAGTCTCTGGGCCTCGTGCCCATGCTGGGGAGGGGTCAGGGACCATTTGGCGAACTGCTGGTACCATTGCGGTTTGTTGGGCCACTGGGAGGGGCCAGTGACCATTTGGCGTGCTGGGACCTTGCGTGGTCTCTAGGCCCGGTGCATGTAGGGGACCATGGACCATTTGGCAACCTCTGGGACCCGCGCCGCTGGCCCCATGCTGCGTGCTTGGGAGGTGCCAGGATCCATTTGATAAGTCGCTGGGACCCCGTCTTGCTGGGGATGTGCCAGTGACCATTTGCGATCCGCTGGGACCCAGCGTGTGGGTCCTGGGTCCTGTACGCGCGCTGTGGGGTGCCAGGGACCATTTGCGAGCCGTTGGGACCCTTTTGTGGTCGTTGGGCCTTGTGTGCGTGCTGGTGTGGGGCCAGGGACCATTTGGTTGGCCGTTGGGACCCGTGCGATATCGCTGTGGCCTGTCTTGGCGGCGCGCGGATTGGCCAGGGACAATTGGGGAGCCGCTGGAGCCCCAGCGTTGGGCCCCACTATGTCTGCAGCAGGGAGGGACCATTTGGCGAGCCGCCGGGACCCCGCTGAAGTCACTGGGCCCCGTGACAGGAAGGGCCAGGGACCATTTGGGACCCAGGTGGGACATGCGAAGTCTCTGGGGCCCGTGCGCTCTGGGGATGCCATGGACCATTTGGCGAGCCTCTGGGACCTGAGAAAGGTCACTGGGACCCTGTGCACGCGCTGAGGAGGTGCCAGGGACCATTTGCGGCCGCTGGGACCCGGGTGTGCGGTGCTGGGCCTTGTTTGGGGGAGGTGCCGGGACCATTTTGGAGCGTCTTGGATGCCAGGGACCGTCTTTGGCGATGTGCCAGGGACCAAGGGCTGCTGGGACCCGTGTGATCTGGGGGCCGGTAAAATCCCTGGGGAGGTGCAGGGACCATTTGGCAAACCGCTGGAACCCCGGGTGTGGGTGCTGGGGCCTTCTTGGCGTGCTGGGGAGGTGCCGGGGACGATTTGGCTGGCCGTTTGGAACCCGTCTTGCGAAGTCTATAGCCTGCCCCGGATTGGCCAGGGACAATTGAGGAGGAGTGCCAGGGTCGTGTGCTGGGGATGTGCCAAAAGACAGTTAGGACCTGGGATAGGGAGTGGCTGGGGACCCGTGCACTCTGGGGATGAGGGACCAGGCCTCGGGACCCATTTGGCAAGACCCGCTGGGAACTCGCGCCGCTGGGACTCGCTGTAGCCTGGGGTGCGGCGTGCGGATGGGCCAGGGACCATTTGGTGACAGCTGTGGCTCTCTTGTGAAGTCACTGGGACGTCAGAATCCCTAGGGAGGCGACCATGGACCATTTGGCAAGCAGATTGGGACCCCGTCTGTGAAGTCGCTGGGGCCGATCTTTGCTGTGGGTGCTGGGATATGCCAGGGACCATTTGGAGGGGCCAGCTGCTGGAGCCCTGCGAGCTCGCTGGGCCTGCAGCCTGTCTTGTGACTTTAGGGATGGGCCAGGGACCATTTGGCGACCGCTGGGACACCAGTCACTGGGACCGTGCGGCGCTAGGGGGACCATGGACCATTTGGCCGGGTGGGACACCGTCGGTCGCTGGGGGATGTGTGCCTGGGGATATGGGGACCATTTGGAGAGCTGCTGGAACCCTGCACGGTTCGCTGGGCCCTGTGATTGCGCGGCGGGGAGGAGCCAGGTACCATTGGCGGCCGCTGGGACCCCAGCGAGGAAATCGCTGGGGCCCGTCGCGTGGCTTTTGGATGTGCCAGGGACCATTTGGTGAGCCCTCTGGGACCCTGCGAAAAGGTCACTGGACCCCGTGCGCTTGCTGGGGAGGTGCCAGGGACTGTTGGCGAGCCGCTGGGACTCCGTACAGGGTCGCTGGGGCCCGTGCGCATGCTGGTGAGGTGCCAGGGACCATTTGGTGAGCCTCTGGGACTCTCTTGGAAGTCGCTGGGGGGGCCCGTCGTGCGCTGGGGATGTGCCAGGGACCATTCGGTGAGCCACTGGGACCCCTTGCGATGTCGCTGGGACCTGTGTGCTGGGGAGGTGCCGGGGACCAGTTAGCGAGCCTCTGGGACCCTGAAAAGGTCACTGGACCACGTGTGCTCGCTGAGGAGGTGCCAGGGACTATTTGGCGAGCCGCTGGGACCCCGTGCGAGTCGCTTGGCTGCAGCCCGTGCACGTGCTGGTGAGGTGCCAGGGACCATTTGGCGATCCTCTGGGACCCTGCATGAGGTCGTTGGGCCCTGTCTTGAGCTGGATGTGCCAGGGATGGCTGGCCACTGGAGCCACTGGGCCCCTGTGAGAGGTGCCGGGGAAGATTTGGGTGTCGCCTGGAACCCATGGCGTGCTGGGGAGGGAGGTGCCGGGGACCATTTGGCGGGCAGCTGGGATCCTTGGCAGTCGCTGCCCGGTGGGCACGCTGGGGGAGGTGCCAGGGACATTTTGGGAGCTGCTGTGACTCCGCCTGGTAGCTGGGGCCCGTGCGTACACTGGGAAGGCGCCAGAGGACCATTTGGAGGGTTGCTGGTATCACGCATGGGGTCGATGGGGCCCGTCGCATGCTGATGTGGTGCCAGGGACCGATTCGTGAGCCCTTTGGACCCGTGGGGGGTCGCTGGGACCAGTCGTGCACTGGGGAGGTACCAAGGACCATTTGGTGAACCGCTGGGACCCAGCTTGAGCGGGTTGCTGGGGCCCGTGTGTGCGTGCTGGGGATGTGCCAGGGACAATTTGGAAAGCCGATGGGACCCTCGCGGGGGTTGTTTGGCCCGATGTCGCGCGAGGAGGGCCCATGGACCGTTTAAGCGACCTCTGGACCCCAGCGGGGTAGTTGGGCCAAAATCGGCGCTGGGAGGAGTCAGTTACCATTTGGCCAGCTTCTGAGATCTCTTGTGAAGTCGCTGGGCCAAAATCCAGGTGCTGGGGAGGTACCATGTAGACCATTTTGCGAGCCTCTGGGATGCTGCGCGAGGTCGCTGGGGCCCCTGTACGTGCTGGGGATGTGCCAGGGACCATTTGGCAGCTCATTGGTGGCGTGGTGGTCGCTGGGCCGATCGCGTGTGCTGGGAGGTACCAGGACCATTGGCGAGCCTTTGGATCAGCGAGGGGTAAACTGGGACCGTGCATGCGTGCGCTGGGAGGTACCAGGACCATTTGGCGAGCTGCTGGGACCCCAGCGTGGTAGCTGAGGCCCTGTGCGACCGCTGGGTAGGAGCCAGGGACCGTTGGCTTATAGCAGGAACCTCCTGCAAGTCGCTGGGGCCTCGTACGCAGGGGGAGGTGCCAGGGTCATTTGGCGAGCCGATCGGGATTGCGCGCGGGGTCTCTGGAGCACACAAAGGCTGGGAAGGTGCCAGGGATCATTTGGCGAGCCCCTGGGACCCTGCGGCGTGAGTGTCGCTGGAGGCTCTGTTGGCAGCGCTGGGGAGGTGCCTGGGACAGTTTGGTGAGTTGCTGGGACCCCAGGGGGGTGGCTGGACGTCGTTCGGCACGCGGGGAGGGGCCAGGGACTATTTGGTGGCTGGGACCCCGAGCAGAGTCGCTGGGGCCCGTGTGCAGCGCTGGGAAGTGCCAGGGACCATTTGATGGGCATGAGGAACCCTGCTTGCTTGAGGTAAGCTGAAGACCCGATCGATGCATGGGGAGGTGCCAGGGACCGTTTGGCTAGCAACGAATCCCAGGCAATCGCTGGGGCCGTGCATGTGCTGGGGAGGTGCCAGGGATAATTTGGCGAGCTGCTGGTACCGCGCACAGGGGTCGATGGGCCCGATGCTTCGCGTTCTTGTGATGGAGAAGGGAGCCAGGGACCATTTGGCAACCGCTGGGACGGGCAGGGTTGTTGGGTACCATCTTGGCGTGCTGTGGAGGGACCGGGGACCATTTCTAGAGCCACTGGGCTCGGCAGTTGCTGGGTGCCCATTTGCTTTGCAGGAGATGTGCCGGAATACCATTTGGCGTTGCGCTGGGACCCAGCAGTCGCTGGGTCCCAGCGACTTGCTCGATGTCAGGGGACCACTTGGCAAGCAGCTGGGACACCACGCGATGTCGCTGTGGGGCCCCGTGCGTGCCGCTGGGGAGGACAGGGACCATTTGGCAAGCCGCTGGGACCCAGCGAGGATTGCTGGGGGCCGATGTCGCTGAGGGGTGTACCAGGACCAGTTGGCGAGCCTCTGGGACCCTGCGCGGGTCGCTGGGGGCTGTCTGTCGCTGGAGGAGGTGCCAGGGACGTTTGGTGAAGGCAGCTGGAACCCTGCAGCGAGATCGCGGGTCCTCATATAGATGCTGGGGGAGGTGCCAGGGAACATTTGGCGGCCGCTGGAACCCTCTTGTGTCGAGGCCCCCGTGTCGCAGCTCTGGGGAGGGGCCAGGGACCATTTGATAGCACGCTGGGACCCAGAATGAAATTAAGCTGGGGCCCACGTCGCATGCGCTGGGGAAGTGCCAGGGACCATTTGGTGGTCGCTGGGACCCCATGAGGGGAGATGGATGGCCCCGTGAGCATGTTGGGGGCAGCCAGGTACAATTCGTGAGCCACTGGCACCCAGCGTGAAGTCGCTGGGGCTCGTGCGCTCTGGGTATGTGCTGGGGGGCACATTTGAAAGCGAGCCTCTGGGACCCCTGGTGAGGCGCTGGGGCGTGTGATATGCTAACTGGGAGGTGCCAGGGACTGTTTGGCCGGCAGCTGGAACCGCATTGGTCGCTGCAGCCGTCATCGTGCTGGGGAGGTGCCAGGGACCATTTGAGAGCCGCTGTGACCCCTTACAAAGTAGCTGGAGCCACGTCGCGGGCTGGGTTGCCAGGGTACATTTGAGCCTCTGTGACCCTGCGCGAGGTCATGGGGCCGATGCGATCCTTTGGGAGGTGCCAGGGACCGTTTGGCGAGCAGCAGGAATCCCAGGTGGTCGATGGGTCCGGTCGCAGCGCTGTGGGAGGAGCCAGATACCATTTGCAAGCCGCTGGGACCCCCAGGGTAAGCTGGGCCCAGTCCGTTGCTGGGGAGAATATCAGGGACTATTTTGAGCAGCTGGGACCCAGCGCCCAGTGTAAGCTGGGCTCTGTTCGCTGAGGGAGGTGCAGGGACGTTTAGCGAGAGTGGCTGGGACCCCTTGAGAGGTGGCTTCAAGCCGTTCGTGCGCAGTGGAGAGAACCAGGGACTATTTGGCCGAGCCGCTGGGACCCGACCGAGAAGTCACTGGGCCCCTTGCGTGTAATACTAGAGAGGGGCCAGGGAT